>CAUYQG010022101.1:0-22744 GCA_963574415.1 Tarsius wallacei
TGCTTGAGGGAGTGCCTGGTGGGTGAGGGACGCCCCTCACCCACCTCACCTTGTGTTCATGTAAACATCTTGTGATTTTATTGGGATTGTCCTTCCTCATACCTGAGCAAGCACCTGGTGGGTGGGGGGGCGCCCCTCATCCACCCAGCTTTGTGCTCACGTGAAAGTCTTGTGATTTAGCCCGCGAAATTGGGGATAAAAGGAACATGAAAACCTCCATTAAACGGCTTCTGCTCAAATCCGTTTGAACAGTGGTCCGTTCTCTTTCTTTCTCTCCCTTTCTCTCTCTATATATATCTATCTCTCCTGCAGAATCAGCTCCTGCACTAGACAGGAGTCTAATCCCTTTGTTCCCCAGGAATAATCGCCGACGCCACCACACCTTTCCAGGGACACTCTAAATCTCCACGTGGGGGCTGGCCCCCCACAATAATTTGTTATGGCAGCCCTCACAAACGAATACAAAGATGAAATTTCCAAAGTAGGGACTAAAAGCAGACATGGGCTAAAGTGGATACCAGCTTTTTTGATCCCTTCTTCTGTGAAAATTAAAGTCTCAAAGGGTGCCAAGTGGATGTGGGTAAAAGTGTCATCCTGAAAAGGCGTCAGGGTCCCACTCCCCATGGGACAGTCCCAGGTAAGCTGAACTAGCTGGTAATGCTTCTCTCCATTTATTCAGTCTTCCTAAAATTCCTCAGGGTGGGGAGGGGGAACTCAGGAAAATGAACTGTCATGGAAGACTCGGCCGTTGCTGGAACTTAATGAACAGGCTTTTGAAGCCCAGAACTCAGCTTTACTCTTTTCAGGAGACTTTTGGCACCAAAGAAAAGAGCCAACTGAAAGACGGTGCTGGTGAACAGGGCACAACTGTTGTTGAGGCTAGGAGCTGCTATTTTGAGATCTGGCAAGATTTCTAAATACCCACATCAGTAACCCATGGGGCAGGTTGTAGAATCTGAACTATGCTAATTTCACCATTATTATTCCTTACTTAAAGCCTTAATGTTTGTGTTTTTTTGGTAGAGTCTCCTTTAAAAAATCTCAGCAATAGCAAATGTATATGCATTAAATCACTTCACTTAGCATTTTAGGAGCATAGATTTGTGTTTGTTTTCCCCCCAAATGTAGAATGCAGCAGATTCTCTAAAGCATATTTATTCATGGTTATGAGATTTGGATTTTTGGAAGCTCTTCTATTGTGTAGCTCTTAAGGTGTAGCTGTCAAAATTACCCAAGCTCTTCACCAGAGTGACCTACTTATTTGAGAAAAATGCTTGTTGAAAAGCTAGATGGCATGCGTTTCTCCTCTATGCAGAAGTGGAAGGGGTTTAATTTGGCTTGTACTAGCTGCACCTACTTCACTTTGCTAAAGAAGATGTGGCATAATGACTCTAAGCTGATGCTTGTCAAATTTTTGAGTGGTCAGCACACAGCTAAAAGCTCTCAGAAGAACAGATTAAACTTGTTTGAGTTTTGTATCATCTGCACAGTGATCTGTACAGAATTGTAGTCAGAGTGACGTTATTGTTTACCACTTGGGTTAATAATAAAATTTGGGGGTGAAAGGAGGAAGGTGAAGGGAGAAGAAGGCCTGACAGAAAAGAAAGAGCTAAAGAGATAGAGAGATAGAGAGGTAGCAATACAGTGATAGAGATGAGAGAGAGAGAGAGAGAGAGAGAGAGACAGAGAGAGAGAGACAGAGAGACAGAGAGAGAGACTGACTCTCTCCTGACTCTCACTGGCTGATAGCTAAACTAGTAATTACAATCTGTTTTTAAATGTGTGATGAAGCTGACACAGGGTACCTTGGGACTGCATTGCCCAGTGGGAGATCTAACCTAGTGTAGGTCAGGGAAGAAAGACTTTCCAGAGAAAAGTGACCTCTCAGTTGAGATGAGATAAATGAGAGCAATTTAGCCAGATGAAAGGTGGGGGCCTGAAAAGGTGGATTGGATGTATTTTCAGACTGGAAGACAAATATATACAAAGATTTATGTTCTCAACTACTGAGTTTGTCTTAAGTGTTTGTACTTTATTTAACAAAGTTTATTCAACTTAGTCAATATTTACTGATTATCTGGATTAAGAGTCTTGGGAGGGATAGTGGCAGTTTTTTGATATGACATCCAAGGACACAAGACTGTTTGAATTTGGATCTGCTGCTGACTCCTCCTGTAGTAGTGTTGCCAGACACGACTGCTATAAATAAGCAAAATTACAGATTGGAAATCAAATGTCATCGTGTAACAGCTAGACTGCCATGCTTCCCACTAGGAGATGTCCTTGTCTATGGCTGAGGTGGATAGTTCAGGAAAGACATTATATCAAAGGTATGGTAACCTTGTCCAGGAGTAAAATGTGCCCAAGATTCTTTGTTTCTAGCAATCCTGCTAGAAGCTCTTCCTCATGTGAGAAGGGTGAAAAGTGGAGAGGTGGGGCTGATAAATAGGGGAAACATTCTGGCCATGCGTTCAATAACCTGCACAAAAAGTCTCAGTGATTGGTGCTGGGATGTTCCAAACTTCAAAGGGCCTTGCAATGTGGCATGGCAGGAAAGCCATCATTAACAGCATTATTGAGAACACGGGTCAGTGGCCCACCGTAGGAACCCAATCTGGCCCATCACCTGCTTTTGTACAACCCAAAACCACCAGTAGGATTTACATTTCTAAATGGTTGACAAAAATCAAAAGAAGAACACCACATTATGGCATTTGAAAACTGCATGGTCCAGGCTCGGTGGCTCAGCCTGTCATCCCAGATCTTTGGGAGGCTGAGGTGAATGGATTGCCTGAGCCCGTGGGTTCAAGACCAGCCTGAGCAAATTGGCAAGATTTCATCTCTATAATAAATAAAAAATTAACCAAGTGTGATAGAGCATGCCTCTAGTTCCAGCTACTTGGAAGGTTGAGGCAGAAAGATCGCTGGAGCCCAGCAGGTCGACACTGGGATGGTGGTCAGCATGCCACTGCACGCCAGCCTGGGCGATAGAGTGAGACTCCAACTCGGGAAAAAAAATTTCATGAAGTTCAAATTTCAGTGTCCATAAAGTTTTACTGGCACTCAGCCACACTGATTCATGTGTTATCTACTTCCACTTTTGAGCCATGGCAGAGTTGAATAGTTGCCACAAAGGTTGTATGGCTGGTAAAGCTGAAGGTGTTATCTGGTCCTTTACAGAAATGTGTTTTGACTGATAACCTGAAAGTCTGAGAGATTCAGTGGCTTCTGTCCTAGTTGCTGTACTGGGAAAATAAGGAACAATCTGGTGCCTGATGGCCCCAAGTCTCTGTTGCTGCTGCTTTCTTCACTGACGCATGATAAAAACAAATAAGATTGTTTCCTTTTAACATCCTCAGCTCTGCTGTCACAGCTATGACAAGTTTAGAAGAAGTTTCTCAGGTTTGGTGAGCTGTTGATGTTGAACTGTTTTATTCCTGAGCTCTTGAGCATTAAGGAATCCTCTTTATTACTTAAGCCAGATTAAGTTTGCTATAATGTGATTGTTTGGCCTCTCCAAAGCTCAGGTTGAAAATTTGATCCCCAACGTGGCCATGTTGGGAGGCAGGACCTGATGGGAAGTTTTTGGGTCATGAGGGTAGATCCCTCATGGATAGATTAATGACCTCCCTCATAGGTTAGTTTCTACTCTATTCGTTTCCGCAAGAGCTGCTATTTTAAAATATCCTGTCATTTGCCCTTTCCCTAGCTTCCTTTCTTGCCATGTGATCTCTCTGCACATTCTGGTTCCCCTTCCACTTCCACTTCCACCATGAGTTGAAGCAGTTTGAGGCTCTTACCAGATGCAGATGCCCAATATGGAACTTTCCATCTACCAAAACTGTGAGCCAAATATACCTCTTTTCTTTATAAATTACTCTACCTTGAGTATGCTGTTATAGCAACATTAAATGGATTAAGACAAACAGCATTAAACTGAGTAAGACAAAGTTGTTAACTGATTTTGATTTTCCTCAGAAGCAGACCCTCAGAGAATAAATCCAGGTAGTTTATTTGGGAGACAGTAAACTACCTGAAAACATTGGGAACATTGATGAAGAAGTGCAAATTGAGTCAGAGAGGGCAGGGAGCCAATATAGTATTGTCAAGCTCTCATTGTCACTGAGCTGGGGTTTAGTCTTGCTAGGGAACTCAAGCAGATAGTGCAGCATGTACCTCAGAGTTATTAATACCAAGGGAGAAGGAGGTTGAAGTATTTATCTACCCATCAGTAATGGGTTGATGGCCACTCCTAAGAGGATATCTGGCTGTTCTGTGGTGGCAGCTGATACCAGAGCAGAGATGGGATGGACAGAAGAAAAAGTCTATTTTTATAAGAAGCTTCAGATGAAACAATTATTGACAGAGAGGAAAGTTTTAAAAGTAATTTTTCCTTTAAGGTACAGCAAAATAATGCATAAATAGGTATTTTGAATTATATACAAATCATAAGCCACTTTCAGTTTGTTGCACAGACCTCTAAAAGTGACAACATCAGAGGAAACATCAAAATGTTCTTGCATTATTTTATATTTAAGATGAAATTCAGATTTACACAGAACCTAATGGTATCAAGAATTAAATCTTTTTGGAAAAATTGGTCTGTAAGTTATGACTTCTAGATGTACTAAAAATTGATATAATAAAATAATTTATCAGATCTATTTTGATGTTATAAAATATGTGTAACAAATCAGTAACAGCTGGACTCACAGAAAATCCTTCTTGAAATTTAAATTTATTAAAATTATTTGCAATCTTGCATTTTCCAAGAGTGACTGATATCACTTTCAATGATATGTATTGATAATGAAGTTGCTAAATGTATAAATATTGATACCTAACAAGTATATTTGTAGAAGAATGAATAAAAAAATCTAATAATAATAATGTCACATTAAGAAAGTATTATTATTTATTGTCTTACATAAAATTATAACACTAATATTTTCTTGCAATTTGTGGGTTTGTATTGTTATTCATGATCATTATTACCCTGATTACACATTGTAAACAGTACAATCTTTTTAAAGGAAAATATATTATGTTTCAGTATCTACAGCTTAGCTGTGCTTTTACTTCTACTTTTTGAACAAAGTGTTCCACATTTTAATTTTGCATGACTTCCCCCCCCCAATTATGTAGCTGGCCCAGTCTTTAGAACCATGATTCCTTCTAGGTCATGTGGTTAAAATGTCAGTAAGTTCCAGGTCCTGGACTCCCTACAGAGCCCTTTCTTGTTCTTGGAGCCATTCCATATAAAGAGCCTTCTGAGTTACATGATTAATGGAGCAGAACTATATTTCCAAGTGTGGTCTGTGCTATCTTCAAAATCCAGAGAAGTCTTCCAAAGGCAGCACTTCTTTCACACTGTAGGAGGTGGAAGATGCAATAACATGTCTTTTATTTTGGAGGGAACATTTTGACATGCCCCCAAACCACTGACTCCCTGTAATCTTAGTCCCAAATCTTTGTAGGGTTTATCTCCCACTCTCTAGCCTACAAGTGTTTCACCAGGGCATCTAAAAGACTTCATGACTACTACTTCATGACTACTAGTTTTAATTAACATGATATCATTAATATCAGGGGCCAGACTGATGTTATGCAGAATGTTTAGACAAAGATTAAGATCCTTTTAGGCTACACAAGAACAGAGAAGAGTACGGCTATCATATCTCTTGTGCAAGGTGGTGAGTCACCTGCACAGCCCAGGGGAGTGTGAACTCCTTCTGATCCTTCTTCCCAAAGGAGATTGAAAATAATGTATTTGTGGGACACCAAGCACCAAAGTCTACTCCTGCAGTGACATCATTAATCCCTTCATGAGGGCAGAGGCTTCATGACCCAATCACCTTGTAAAGGCTCCACCTTGGCCAGACATGGTGACTCATGCCTGTAATGCCAGGACTTTGGGAGGCTGAGGTGACAGGACTGCTTGGGGCCAGGAGTTCAACAGCAGCCTGGGCAACATAGCAAGACTCTGTCTCTACCAACCCCCCTCCAAAAAAATGATTAGCCAGGTGTGGTGATGCACATCTGTAGTCCTAGCTATTAGGGAAGTTCACTTGAGCTCAGTTTGAGGCTATAGTGAGCTACGATCAAGTCACTGCATTCCAGCCTGGGTAACAGAGCAAGACCATGTCTCAAATAACAAACAAACAAACAAAAATCCCAAAAGGCTCCACCTCTTAATACTAGTACAATGACAATTAAATTTCAACATACGTTTTAGAGGAACATTCAAACCACGGCAACCTGGGACATGGTATTACTTCTAAATGGGGATCAGTTTCAAGGGGCATTTACTTGGCCTTTCCTGCTATAATGGCTGTTACTCCACAGATCAAGGAACCAATGTGGGGGAGCGACTGGGAAAATGATCATAGAATGGGTTCCTGGACACTGGGACCCATTGCAATAAACTTAAGCCAGAAGTTCATTTGTCATCTGGCCTCAGTAAGTCCTTATTTAACTGAGGGAAACTGGATCTTAATAAGAGGTTTGGCTGACAGTGTAGAACATTTCTCAGAGTTAGTTCATCAACGGCATGAGGGAGCTGAGGTCTTCGTCTTTCATTCCTGCCAGCCATTGGTTGAGGGCTGTTCCCAGAGAGGGTATCCTGGGCACTTTCAGGCTGCCCTGTATAGGAGCAGACTAGGTATTGGAAGCCAGAGAAGGCTCTCATCTCAGGCAAAGTCACAGGTGCTTTTAATCGGAAGTTGGGTGGGTGTGCCCAGAAGTGGTCATTGTCAAGGTGACTAAGCATCAAGTACCAGCATTTTTTTTGCTACACATGAATTTTTTTGACACTTGATCCAAATGCTTCCCAGTTGAGAGCCTGGATTGTATTCAATAATTTTACTTTATTTAGGGGTTCTTTTCTGGGATCTTTTTAATTTTGCCTCTACCTTAAAATTTATTCTTGCTACAGTTCTACCTAAATTCATGGAAGACTTTGTACTCAATCACTCTCTTGGTCATTTTATTTTTTTCAAAGCAAAGAACACCTTTGGAAATAACTTCTTCAATTGGAATTTAAATACTTCCCTGTTTAGCACTATGACAAGCCTTAAATGTAGCATGTGTGACACTCACTAGCAAATGACAGCAGAGAGTATTTATTATTTATTTTTATTTTATTTATTTTAAAATATTACTTCTTTTAGCAAAGAGTATTTAGCAATTCATTCCCACTTTTTCAGGTGGAAGACTTTTAATATGTATCTCTGCTCAGAACTGGAGATATTCATTAGTTATCTGTGAAAGAGAGCAGGGTGTATAAGGAAGATCTTGCCCTCAAGAAACTACCATACAAGGCTGTGCTCTCCGATACAGTAGCCACTAACCACTTGTGGCTACTGAGCATTTCATATATGGTTAGTTCCAGTTGAGATGTGCTGGAATTTAAAATAAGCACCATATTTCTTTCTTTCATTTTTTTTTTTTGAGTTGGAGTCTTACTCTGTCACCTAGGCTGGAGTGCAGTGGCACACTCACGGCTACCCCAGTGTCGACCTGCTGGGCTCCGAGGATCCTTCTGCCTTAGACTTCCAAGTAGCTGGAACTACAGGCATGCGTTACCATGCCCCACTAAGTTCTTATTCATTGTAGAGATGAGATCTTGCTAAGTTGCCCAGGCTGGTCTCGAACTCACGGGCTTAGGCAATCCACTCGCCTCAGCCTCCCATAGGCTGAGCCACCAAGCCCGGCCAAGCACTATATTTCAAAGACTTAGTACAAAGAAAAAATGATGTAACATATCACATTAATAATTGTTATATTGGTTATATGTAGAGATGATAATGCTTTGGATATGTTGGGCTAATTAAAATTAAACATTAGCTCTCGGTCTAATGTTTGAGGAAGACAAACTAACATCTAATTGAGAAGAGAAGATAACCCATTCAACATGATGTTAGTTGTGAGTATGGACTTCATTATTTATGGAGTTTATTATTTTAAGGTTTGGTTCTTCTGTGCCTAGTGTGTTGAGTTTTTCTTTATCATAAGGGGGTGCTGATTTTTGTCAAATTCTTTCTCCACATCTACTGACATGATCATAAGGTTTTGTTCTTCATTCTGTTGATGTGATATGTTACATCACATTTAATGATTTGCATATGTTGAACCATTCTTGTATCCCTGGGATAAATCTCACTTGATCATGGTATATTATCTTTTTTGATATGCTACTGGATTCAGTTTGCCAGTACTTTGTTGAATATTTTTGCATTTCTGTTTATCAGAGATATTGGCCTGTAGCTTTTGTTGTTGTTATTGTATCTTTGTCTGTTGTTGGCATCAGGGTAATGCTGGTCTTGTAAAATTAGTTAGGAAGAAGTTTCTCCTCTTCAATTTTTTAGAATAATTTGAGGAGAATTGGTATTAGTTCTTTTTATGTTTAGTAGAATTCTGCAGTGAATCTACCCAGTCCTAGGCTTTTCTTTGTTGGGAGACTTTTTATTACTGATTCTGTATCACTACTTATTATTTGTCTACTCATATTTTCTATTTTTTAAGATTCATTCTTAGTTGTATGTTTCCAGGAATTTATTTTTGTTTTCTCTAAGTTTTCCAGTTTTTTCATAATAGTCTAATAGTCTTTTGCACGTCTGGAGTATCAGTGGTAATGTCTCCTTTTTTGTTTCTGATTTTGTTTATTTGAGTCTTCTCTTACCTCAGTCAGTCTAGCTAGTGGTTTATCAATTTTGTTTTGTTTTGAAAAACCAACTTTTCATTTTATTATTTTTTTAGTCTTATTTCATTTAGTTCTGCTCTGATTTTTATTATTATTTTTTCTTCTGCTAATTTTGCGTTTGTTTGGCTTTGCTTTTCTAGTCCCTTGAGGCACATCATCAATTTTAATTTTTTTTTTGACATGGGCATTTATTGCTGTAAATTTCCTTCTTAATACAGGGTTTTGATACGTTTTGTTTTTATTTTCATTTGTTTCAAAATTTTTTTTATTTTCATCTTAATTTCTTTGTTGACTCAATTGTTATTAAGGATCATATTGTTTAATTTTTATGTATTTATATAATTTCCAAAGTTCCTTTTGGTGTGGATTTCTAGTTTTGTTCCATTGTGGTCTGAGAGGATACTTGATATGATTTCAGTTTTCAAAAACTTGTTGAGACTTGTTCTGTGATTTAACATGTAGTCAATGTTGAAAAATGTTTCATGTGCTGATGAGACAAATGTGAATTCTGTGGTTATTGGGTAGAATGTAATTAAATGTAAATATCTGTTGTGTTTATGTGGTCTAACCTCCAGTTTAAGTCCAATGTTTTTTGTTGATTTTCTGTCTAGATGATCTATCTAGTGCTGAGGGTGGGGTGTTGAAGTCCCCCACTATTATTGCATTGGAGCCTATCTTTTTCTCTAGATCTAGTAATATTTGCTTTATGAATTTGGATGGTCCAGTGTTGGGTGCATATATATTTAGAATTGTTACATCCTCTTGTTGAATTGATCCCTTTGTCGTTATATAGTGGCCTACTTTGTATTCTTTTACTATTTTTAACTTAAATTCTGTTTTATCTGATATAAGTATAGCTACTTATGTTCACTTTTAGTCTCCATTTGTGTGGAGTATCTTTTCCCATTCCTTCACTTTCCGTTTGCATTTATCCTTAAAAGTGATATGAATCTCTTATAGGTAGCAGATGTTAGATCACATTCTTTAAAAAAATTTATCTAACCAGTATGTATCTTTAAAGTGGAGAATTTAATTCATCTGCATTCAGGGTTTTTATTGATCTATGACATTTTGTTCCTGGTGTATTGTTAATTTTTTCTGGTTGTTTTGTATATTCTGTGTTTTTTTTTTCTTCTTAATGATTTTCGTTGTGGTTTGCTAATTTTCTGTTGTTGTACCATTTGAGTCTTTTCTCACCCACATTCATGCGTGTGCTTTACCAGTGACTTTCATATTTTTGTGGGTTTCCACCATGGTAACTGTCATCCTTTTACTTTCAGGTTTATGAATCCCTCAAGCAGTTCTTGTAAGGCTGGTTTAATGGTGGTGAAATTCTTCAACATTTGCTTGTCTGGAAAATACTTTATTTGCCTTCATTTACAAAATATGTTTTTGCTTGAGTATCCTTGACTGGCAGAATTTTTCTTTCAGCATTTTGAATATATCATCCCATTCTCTTTTGGCCTGTAAGATTTTTTTTTTCTTTTTCTGAGAAGTATGCTGTTAGTCTGATAAAGTATCTCTTATGGGTGACTAGCTGATTTTCTCTCACTGTTTTTAGAACTTTTTCTTTGTCATTGACAGTTTATCTGTAATGTGCCATGGAGAAAACCTTTTGCATCGTATCTACTTGGGGATCATTGGGCCTCCTGTGGTTGGATATTTAAATCTTTTATTTGACACAGGCTGTTTTCCTCTATTATTTTGTTATATAGGTTGTTTTTTAGCCCTTTGGTTCTCTTCTCATCTTCAGAGATATTGATAATTCATATTTTTGGTCACTTTATGGTGTCCCATATATCATGAAGACTTTGTTTATTATGTTTTATTATTATTTTTTCTTTATTTTTGTCTGACTGGCATATTTCAAAAGTCCTATCTTTTTTTTTTTTTTTTTTTTTTGAGTTGGAGTCTTACTCTGTTGCCCAGACTGGAGTGCAGTGGCCGCTCCTGGCTACCGCAGCCTTGACCTGCTGGGCTCCGGCGATCCTTCCGCCTCAGCCTTCCAAGTAGCTGAAACTACAGGCACACGCTACCACTCCCGGCTAGTTTTTTGATTTATTGTAGAGATGAGGTCTCGCCAAGTTGCCCAGGCAGGTCTCGAACCCACGGGCTCAGGCAATCCACTCACCTCAGCCTCCCAAAGCGCGGGATTACAGGCTGAGCCACCGAGCCCGGCTAAAAAGTCCTATCTTTAAGCCCTGAGATTCCCTCTCTTGCTTGGTCTAGTCTATTGTTGAAGCTTTCCAAGTGTATTTTGTATTTCACTCAAGGAATTCTTCAGTTCCAAAATTTCTGTTTGGTTCTTTTTTTATGATATCTCTCTCTCTGGTAAATATCTCTTTGGTAAACATTTATATCCTGAATTATTTTTTGATTTCTTTAAATTGTTTTTCAAAATCCTCTTGTATCTCACTGAGCTTTTTAGTATTATAACTTTGAATTCTTTTTCTGACATTTTATGAATTTCTTTTATATTGGGAGCGATTGCTGGGAAATTATTGTGCTTCTCTGGAGGTGTCATATTTCTTTGCTTTTTCATGCATCCTATGTTCTTATGCCAAGATCTGTGAATCTGGTCTAATAGTTATTTTGTCCAGTTTTTAAACTTGCTTTTGTAGGGGAGGACTTTTTCCTGAAGATGTATCAGTGGTTTGGTTGGGTAGGGCACTTTAGCTTTGATTCTGGGTGTGTGCAATACTGTAGTCTCTGTATGATCTCTTTGACTGTAAACAGTCAGCGGTATCTGTGACTCCCTTGGTTGTTTAGGGTGTGGTTATTAGTGGAGGTTATGGTGAAGTTTTGCTGGGCACAGGGATGTCAAGTGGGCCAGTCTTTGGACCCCAGTGGTGGTAGTGGTCGGCTGAGCATGCCTGATCTTGGGCCTAAGGCTGGCATACACTGGCACTAGTGTTAGCAAGATGAGGTGGGCTGACATCTTGGGTCTCCAAGTGTTTTGCTCAGATGCTGGTATTATTAATAACAGCAGAGGGCCGATGGGTGAGCAGGTTTATTGGGTCTGTGGGTAGCCAGTGTGGTGTGGGCAAGGGCAGTAGCAGTGGTTGGATGACGTTTTGGGTTTTGAGCAGTGTGCCCTGATGTTGGCGGTAGCTGTGGTGCAACGTCACAGCCCCAGACATGCCAGAGACATGCAACTCTCTGATTCTCTCACTGTCTGCAGTAGTGATACCACAGTACCACTCAGGGAGGAGGGAAGAGGGAGGAAGGAGGGGGAAGGGACCATGCCCTTCACCCACAAACCCAGGCACACAGGTCGTGCTGCCTGTGGAGGTACGGTGGCCACCTAGCCTCAGACAGACAGACCTCTGGCTCTTCTGCCCCAGCCTCTAGTGACTTGTGCCTGAGCTGTGTGTGGAGGGAGAGAAGGGATCTCACTATCTACATGTGAGCTCAAGCGCAGAGGCTGCTCTAGCACTGGGAGGGACTCTCTTTCTTCTCTGAGCACAGAGTTTATGCCACTGTTGGGGGAAGGGTCATTTCTCACAGTCCCAAACAGGAAGCTCTCTGGCTCTAGAAAGTACATACTTTGGTTTCTTTTGTCCTAGGGGCTGCCTTTTTGGGAGCACTTTATCATCCTTTTCCCAGAGACTAGTACTCCTTGTAGGCTAGAGTATGGGAACTGCAAAGCACCTTTGGGTTCAGCCAGCACTGTGCCATTGTAGCCCTCCAAATGGACGCTGAGGAGTGTCAGTGGGGGCTCCCAGAATGTGGAAACATGGAGGCAGTGGTTTCCAGGGCAGGCAGGATGCAATTCTGTGACGGCTGTGCACTCATAATGGCACACAGTTGCAGTTGCTTAGGTCTTGGGGAGGTGAGTAACCCAGTGCAAGTTCCCTATCAGGTGCGGTATCCTCCTGGGGTCTCCAAATCACTGCCCATGCGTCAGGGATAGTGTAGGTAGAGGGGCTCTCCATGGCTCGAATTGCAGCAGTCCACAGTGGGGGTGTGGGCTCTGAAGTTCTACCGCTCACCCTTTCCCTAAAATACTGGCCCCTCCAGACTCTCTAATCTTGGCTGATCTGGCTGCTTGCTTCCTTTTCCTTCTGTACCTCAGGTGTATTCCCTTACTTCTCTATTGGACTCTAGCATTCTGTCCCACATGTTCTACTTGCGGTGTGATTATCTATTGGTAATTTTTGTTTTTCTTTCCGGCGAAAGTGGATGTCTGACGTCTCTAGTCTGCTGTCTTGAAACCAAGAGTTCTTAATTATATTTTACTATGTCCATGTCTCTCTATTCTCATCGCAACACACAAAACCCAGCACTTCTGTCTTTCACGTATTATAATAATTCCGTTTTTGCAAACCCCCATGGCAGTGGGGAAAGTGACTTGTCTAAGACTAGAAAGTGAATTACTTTTATTTGACAGCATACTAAGGAGATTTAGTTTTGTCCTGAGAGCAATGGAAAACTTTCAAGGTGGAAAAACTTTGATGAAAGATGTATGGTCACATTTTTGCTTTAATCATTAACTAATCCAACAGATATTATTGTGTGCTTGTGGGTTTGAGGTGCTGTTCTAAGTGCTAGGATTTACTCAGCGAACAGGCAAATATGAGTGTAACTTCTAATGACTGGGGAAGATAATAGACGGCTTGTGCAAAGAATACGTTGCATTTTAGAAGCTGGTGCATGCTATAGAAAAAAATATTAGTGTAGGGGGAAGACAGAAAGTGCTGGACTGGAGCTTATGCTTTTAAATAGGAAGGTCTGAAAGGTCTTGAGAAGATGGTGTTTGAACAAAGATATGAAGAAGTGAAGGGATCAAGTCATGCCGATATTTGTGGAAAGAACATTTCAGACAGAAGGAGCAACAGAAGCAAAGGCCCTGTGGTGGTTATGTGTCTGAACTATTTAAGGAAGAGCAAGGAGGCCAAGATTGAAGGATCGGTGTGAAGGAAGGGAATAGGCCAGATCAGATCAGGTCTGGCAGGCCATTTCATAGGATTTTCTTTTTTGAGTCAAAGTCTTACTCTGTCGCCCAAGCTGTAGTGCAGTGGCACACTCACAGCCACCGCAGCCTCAACTTGCTGGGCTCAGGCAATCCTTCCACCTCAGCCTTTCAAGTAGCTGGAACTATAGGCATGTGCCACCACACCCAACTAATTTTTTGATTTATTGTAGAGATGATGAGGTCTTGCCATGTTGCCCAGGTTTGTCTCGAACTCGCAAGCTCAGGCAATCCTCTCGCCTTGGCCTCCCAAAGTGCTGGGATTACAGGCTTGAGCCACTACTCCTGGCCATAGGATTTTCTTTGAATGAGATAGGCCCACTGGCCACAGCATATCGATATCCCCAAATTCTGGTTGAGGCTATTAGTCAAATATAAATCCCTAGGAAGACAAAGTGGCTACCCTGTTAGCATTTCATCTGGCAATATATCACCCTCCATCTCTATGTCTCTGACAAAAATGTTGCATTCAAAATGTGTCATACTCCACTCCTCTTCTAAAATTTCAGATTACCTATGTTCCAGCTTTTGTCTAAGCTGCTTCTGTGTCTGGGGTTCAAATATGTTGGGGTTGGCTGATGGCATGGAGCTTCTAAAAGTCCATTTGTGGGAGGAATTATTGTCAGATAAAGGAGTTTTGGAAAAGGGAAAAGAATTAGTAGATCATCATTATATCTGCAGTGGTGATTGATCATGTGTGTGTTTGTATGTGTGCGTGTGTAGAGACCAAGTACCCTAGTTGGCCCATGATAGTGCCAATTGGTGTCCTTTGTCCCATTATAATTATTAACGGCATCTGTTAGGGGGAGCCCGAGGCAGAAAGAAAGGCGGGGGGGGGGGGGGTGGCCATGAGAATGCTATGAGACACAGAACCACAAACAATATTGTGATGGAAACTAGCTATCGAAGTGTGACCCAGCCATGGCATGGCTGGAAATTCCCAGAGATGGCACCAGAGACAATAATGAGACACATTTAAACTGCCTCACAGGCAAGGACAGTTTCTATTAGACAGATGTACACTAAAATCAGGACAGTTTGAGGTTTAATAAAGGACTATTTACAAAGATATTGACAGCGTACAGAGATGCACCAAGGCCTAAAAGGAACGAGGTAACAGAGTGGCTGTGGGAATCTGGAAAGAGAGTCCCACGGAGAGGTCACCTTACTAAGAACAATGACCTCCTCCATCAAGAGTCAAGGAACCCAGTGTCCTGAGGCAATCTGCGAGGCAGAAGCCTATTGGGGAAGTGACTAACAGGGCCTTGCCCACCTTCCTCCCTCTGGGAGAGCCTGCTGGGGGAATGGGGGCAGAGAGCCAAGGGGAAGTCTGAAGGGTCTGGAAAGCCAGATGGGAGACGTGTGCTCACAGCCTCTTCCGTTTGTGTCACCAATGGGGATTGAGCAAGAAAAGAAAACCCTGATGGAAATCACCGAGCTATGGGTAGCCTTTGTGAGCACTGATGAAATACTCTCCGTGATGACCTCCAGAAATACTGGGAAGGAGGCTCATTGAAAGGGGATGATGCTCTCAAAAACAAGCAAAGCCCCCTCCCCTGGAAGTGTCCTTCCTCCCCCAGCCACTAAAATGAGGCTGTTGGAATTGGTGTGACCCCACGATGAACTCTGGCCTAAAGGGAAACAGGATATGTGCAGTGTAGGAACATTTCAGAATTTCCAGATGTTCTTCTCTGAGGCAGGCACATTTTACTTTTTCTCCTCCCTCAGGGCTGCACACAAAGTGTCTATACCTTCCATGTGCTGGCTCAATCCTTGGGGCCCTTGGGTAGTAGCAGAAGTGTGAATGCTGAGAGGAAGGGTGTCAACAGTTCTGTGGTTTTGAATGATATGAAGAAATGATATCGGATGCAGCTGTGCACACGTTGTATTTTGTTGATTTCTCAGTTGGTGAATGATTTGATAAGCATGACTGATAAGATGTGAGAACTCAGCCTGAACCTTTTCTTCTTACTCAAATTCCTGCCTAAGAGGCTTGGGGACTCACTGCCTGATAAGGACTCACCAAACAGGGCTTGTTTATCCTGTAGTTTTCTATCCTGACTCTGGTATAACATCCCATAACAAACAAAGAAGGAAACCGAAGCATCTTATGGCCCTGAAAAGCCATCTCTGGTGGACTACCGGACTCCCAGGGTACCGTATAAGACATGTGTCTATCCTCTCTGAAGTCTGCTGCATCTTAACTACATGTCTACACATCAACACATTACATCTACATATCAACAAACCTAGAGTCTCAACAAAACATGGTGTCTCCTCAGCCTGTAATCCCAGCACTTTGGGAGGCCAGAGTGAGAGGATTGCTTGACGCCAAGGGTTCACAACCAGCCTGGGTGTAGCAAGACCCTGTCTTCACAAAAAATTTTAAAAATTAGCAGGGTGTGATGGTATGTGCCTGTAGTCCCAACTACTTGGGAGGCTGAGGCAGGGGGATGGCTTGATCCCAGGAGTTTGAGGCTGCAGTGGGCTATGATCAGGCCATACTGGACTTCAGCTTTGATGATAGGGTGGCACGCTGGCTCAAGAAAAAAAAAAAAGCATTCGATGCACAATAGTTTGCACCTTGACTTTTTTCACTTGTTGGTTTAACCTAGAGATTATTCCTTATCAACACATACAGAGATTCCTCACCTATTTGGTTTTTACAGCTGCATGGTATTCTATGGGACAGATGCTTCATTATTTATTTAATCCATCCCCTGTTGGGTTATTTGTGAACAGTTTCTCTTATTAAAAATGCTACAGTGAGTGATCTGGCATACTCATCACTTCTTATGTGGGCAGGGATATTTTCAAAATGAATTCCTAGAAACAAGGTCAATGGATTAAAAAACAAATGTGCTTGTATTGAATGATGTATTGATTCTTCACTGGATTGAACAACTGCATGTTATTCAGTGGTGAAAAGCTCCAAAGAGAAAAGTGCTGAGTCCAGATGTAACTTTGGGTTCATGTAGAGTGCTGGTTCTCACTAGTGATGAAGGTCTCTGGAGTATTTATGCGTGTGTGTGTGTGCTCACACGTGTAAACTGAAACCTTATCTGAAAAAAAAATCTAACCATCTGGTTATTATTGCAGATAAACACCTCATCCCACTTCCACAGTAACTAGTTTCTTGCTCCAACTTATAATTCCAGTGGTCCAGAGAATGAACGTAAGGCAATCTGAAAGCTCTGAACCCCTCTACCAGTGCAAATACCTTGTAAACTGGTAGACACCTCTGAGCCTACAAAGGTAGTGTCTAAACAATTCTCCCATCCTTTGCAACATAAACATAAACTTCAAAATTACATGATAAGATAGATCTTTATTTTGAAAATAACAATAGAATTTGAAAAAATGAAAATAAAACCAAACAAAACATACCACTAACAACCACCACTCATACAACAAAACAATTGAAAACTACTTTCTGGTACTTTTGCTAGAAGACAGCAGGGTGGGTTGGGAGAAGCTTTTCTTATAAAAGAAAAACACTAGAGGACCTGGCCTTTTCCAGGGTCATGAAAACAGATTGTCCAATAAAACTGAGCTATCAAAGACCTTCAGAAAAGGATGGGTCTAGTCCTGTGAAACACTCGGCTAGCTGAGAGTTGTTCTTTCTCACCTTCAAATAATTTGGTAAGTAGCTAAAGATTTGCAATGCAGTGGCAGGTCTGGGGAGTGGGATGTTTGAGAAAACGCGTTAAGCTTGTGTTTTCCAGTACCAGCTACCTTTAGGAAATGACACTCGGTCACATTTCCTTAAGATGAGTGGAGATGAGTTGAGAAGGTGTTGGATGGGTTAGCAAAGGCTGAAAAACATTTTGATGTGGGATGTGAAACATAGCCAGCCTTGTGAAGATGGTGCCTTGAAATGGAATATGCATCTTCTGTGGATGACTCAGGCCATCGTGGACTTGGGTTACGGTAACATCCTGCAGGTTTGTTGGGATGTGGAGGGCTGTTTTTCCTACTAGTGGCTTTGGAGGGAGAAGTTTGGAGAGCTAGTTGTGGTTTTTCTGTGCGCGGCTTCGCTATGCAGTGGCCAGCCAGGTCTCTTTCCACGATGAACATTTTTGGGAGCTCGGGATGCACCACCCCAAAATATGACTGTGAGACACCAGATGTGCCACCTCAAAATACACTTCTTGGCATATTTCAAGCTGGTTATTCTGAGATGCTGCAGACACAGGAGCAGCTCTGAAATGCTGCCCTTTTGTAAAAGAAATGAACGTCTATAAAGGAAATCTATATTAGTAAAAGTATCTGTGTCAGGAAGAAGGCTGCTCCCAGATAATTTTTATTACCTGAGAGACTTTATCTGCACGACAAGACAAACTTTACCATAGATCTACTACCTTACCTTCCCGCAACTTGTCTCTACCACCCCCCAGAATCCTGAAGCCCCTATTCCTTTCAGGATGCTATGTGAGTTTTAATCATCTAGGCCTTCGAGTCTAGTGTTTTCATGGGACTTCCATGCATACATATGTAGTTAAACATGGTTTTTCTCTCGGTGATCTGTTTTATGTCACTTTAATTCACAGCCCAGCCGAAGAACCTAGGAGGGTGGACAAAGCCATTTGTTTTTCCCCAACACATTCTTCAGTGTATCTTTGTGGGTGCAAGGTCAAACACCATCCTAGTCCTGAGATGTTGATTGAACAAGATGACAACATCTCCCTGCCTGTAAGACAGGACAGAGCACACACCTCCAGGACTGTTGTAGACAATGGTCCTCCAATTAAAGAAAACAACTCCTCAACCTCACCCCTTCCCTGCTGCTCTACTCCGTTAGTGTTATAGAGAATGATTTATAGAAAATTTCTTAATGATTTAATGCTTAATATTTAAAATACATTTAAATATTTAAAATAACAGTAGCATTTTGAATAATCGTATTTTTATTGTACACTGACAATTTCTAATTGCATACATTTATGGGGGTACAAAGTGATGTTATAACTTACGAATGCAATGTGGAATAATTATATCAAACTAATAGATACATTCATCACCTCAAATGCTTAGCATTTTTTTTGTGGTAAGAACATTTGAAATTTATTCTCCTAGCAATTTTGAAATATATGATACTCTATTATTAATTATATTTACCATGCAGTGCAGTAGAACTAAAAAAAACCGTATTCTTCTTGTCTGAGGTTTTGTACTCTTTGACCATCATCTCCCTAATTCTTCCACCCCCAGCCTCCTTAACCACCATTCTACTCTTTGAGTGTATGAGTCAGAGTGTTTTAAATTCTATATGCAAGAGAGAACTAATAGGGTTTGTAGGGGAATGGGAGAGGAAGTTGTAGTTAAAACAACTCATCATATAAACCTCGCAAACGGAGCACAGAGTTGCAAAGGCTCAAAAGCTAACACTGTGCTCTAACAGCGTCCTTTTACTAATTGCTTTCCTGCCAATATCTGCCTTCCCGAGACCGCATCCCAAAGCGATGTGACTGATGATGTCCTGGTACTGTCAGTGTTTGCTTTCCTAAAACTACATTTCAGGTACAAGGGATTAACAATATCCTGAGAGTAACTGATTTAATGCGGACATCTGCACTTCAAGGCCGTAGGACTGGCCTCAGCAGGTGACCACCTGATAAGCCAAGCCTGGCAACCACCTGATAAGCCAAGCCTGGGGTTTTATAAGTGGCCTGCAAGAGAACAGAGGCCGTTGGTTTTCTCTCTATGGAGCCACCACTGCGGTTTTTCTTTAATAAAACTTTTTAACCACCAGCAGCTTGCCTCTTCCTTCTCAGCATATGTTACATTTTTGGTGCCAAAACCCGGGAAGAGGTTTTTGGCTAGGACTTGCTGGATCACCTCTCCCGCTTCCCTTCTCCGTCTCCCTCCAGGGGCTTGATCTGCTTCATGGCTGCCTCTTCTGAACCTGCCGTAAGGACACCCCTTGAAATATCTCCGGCTAACATAAAGCGTGTGCTCTTTCAATCCAGGAGAAAACCCACCACACTCCTCTGTCGTGAGCCCACCTCCGGTGTTCCCCTCCCTTAAACCTTGCTGAAAAGCAGAGATGAGCCCTGGATCAGGACTCTCCACTTGCCTGGCTAAATTACCCTCCATGCACCAGCTCACGTTTCATCCATCGGTCACGAGGGTGAGTGAACCCTCTCGTCGTGCCCTCTCTCCCTCCTTGTCTGGAAGTCCTAGCGCTAGGCGGGAGGCTCCCCACAACCCTCCGGTGAGTCTGGCCCCGGAACTGAGGACGCTCCTTCCACGCAGGCCCTCGCTGCTCTCTGAGAAGGCCTCATCCCTCCTCACCCTTGTTCCATGCTCCCTATTCGGCTACAGGGGGAAATTCTCAATCCCGACCTTCAAGATCTCCTCTAGGGTGCCTTCTCCAAATCTTAAAGGCCTCAGGTTTCCAAGAGGAGATTGGACCAAGAAGACTTACCTTCTATTGTAATGCGGTCTGGCCACAATACAAACTTAGGGATGGGTCCCAGTGGCCAGAAAATGGAACTCTCCATTACAAAACTTTACTGGACCACAATAACTTCTACCACCGCAAAGGCAAGTGGCCAAAAATCCCTTACGTTCAGGCTTCTTTGCTCTTCGCTCTCAACCCTCTCTTTGTAAATCTTGCTCTACTTCTCAAATATTCCTAGCCCACTCTGCTCCTAACACAACACCTCCAGACCCCTGCTCAAACTTTTCTGTCTTCCTTCCACCCTTCTAATCACAGCCAACCCCCCATCGCTTCCAATCCCATTGCAGCTGCGCCAAATCCCGCTCCACAATCTCCACCTTGAAAGGTATCTATAGAAACCTAGTTTATAGCCAGGCTCCGTGGCTCAGCCTGTAATCCCGCGCCTTGGGAGGCTGAGGTGAGTGGATTGCCTGAGCCCGCGGGTTCAAGACCCGCCTGGGCAAGCGAGACCTTATCTCTACAATAAATCAAAAAATTAGCCTGGCGTGGTAGCGCACGCCTGTAGTTCCAGCTACTTGGAAGGCTGAGGCGGAAGGATCGCGGAGCCCAGCAGGTCGAGGCTGCGGTGGCCGGGAGCGGCCACTGCACTCCAGTCTGGGCGATAGAGTGAGACTCCAACTCAAAAAAAAAAAAAAAGAAACCTAGCTTATTCTTCGTTTAGTCTTTTTGCCTCAGCATAACCATTAGAAAGCATTCAGACATTCTACTACAAAACAAGCAGCAGCCTATCCCATCCCCCTAGGCAAATCTCCTTCAGATGCAGGACCAGGGCAGCCCAACCATTCATGGTTTAGCATAATGATGTCTGGTAAACTTTTAGGTTCCTTGTCAAGGCCGAAGATCAAAGATCACCCTTTGGCTGGCCAAAGTCATAAGAGTTTGTGAGTTGCAAATGTCTGAGTTTATGAATTGCCAATGTCTAACAAGTTTCTTGCAGGAATCCTCCCCCACAGCGTTAACCTAATCTGCCCTTTGAGACCTACGTGACACAGATAAGCCCCGCCATGGCAGCAATCATGTGACTAACCCACCCATCTGCCTGCTGTCCATCACCTGACATCAGTACCTGTGCTTGCCTGCCCCTTTGTGATTACGTGGAAGCAGACCACCACCCAATCACCTTAATGATCTTCCCCCATCTAGGGGAATGGTTAAAAGGACTCAACCACAAGCAACCAGCAGCCATTGCCTTGGTAGACTCTGGTGTGGCTATGGGTGCTCTCTGAGAAGGCCTTATCCCTTTGAGACTCTTTGAGCTATGGGTGTCACCATGCTTCCTGGTTTTGGTCCCCTCCCCCACCTTGGGGAGGTGAATCTTCTTTTTTCCTTCTCTTTCTCTCTCTAATTTACTTTTGAATAAACTTTTTTTAAAAACCCCTTTGTGTGTTGCAATCTTTGCAATTACTCGGATCTCTGGGTTACCAGTGCCGCTCCTCCCCTCTCCTCTCCTTTCCACCCATCCACCCTCATCCTGTCTGAACCCTAACACACCTTATGTCTCCTCTTCCTGTCTGTTAAAATAGATCTCTTTTATCTTCATCTCCTTGTGTTGCAAATCTTTGTGTTACTCAAAGCTCTGGTTACCAGTGCACTTCCCGCATGCCGGCTCCAGCAGTGCTGTGCCCACTCCACACCCTCCTGACCCTAACATTTTCCAAAGTTCTCACGAAGATTTCTGAAATCTCTCTCTTCCTTATTTTCTAACTGGTAACCCTCTGTGAACTATGTTAAAACCTGGTGGCAACTAAAAGCTCTGAGTAAGGCTACACTTCTGCATGCTAAAAGGTCCCAGGGAAAAACATCAAACTACTGCGGCCCCACAGGGTGAAAAACTAGAGTTAACCCTTTACTTCCTTCTAGCCAAGATTTCTGAGTTTCCCCATGGACCGGACTGGGGATCTCGGAGGGCAACTGTCGGTCTCTGCCTGGGGCAACTCCCTTGGGAGGCAAGAAGGACCAATGGGTGAAACACAAAGTGTTTGGTTTTTTTGCTATTTTTCTTTTTGTTGGCAAGCAACTTCACAAAAACCTTAAAACTCCAACAGCTGCATAATATGCCTTTCTGTGCCCCCGGTACGTCATCCCTCATTTATCACCCACACACCCACATACTTAAATATGCTCTTGAACCCTGGCTTTGCTGTTCAAATAAATTCCCAGGTCTCTCAGACCTTTAAAACCCCCAAACAAACCCATAAAACCAAGAGCCCAACCCAACTATATCTCTGTTTCCTTTTACTACAATACTGCTTAACGGCCCTGACAGAGGCTCTGGCCCATGGCCCACCCTGGCCCAGTTAACTCTTTCCACTGGTGGCCAAATATGAGGAATTCCACAATATAAGCTGGGGGATGACAAAACCTGACCAGAAAGGTGACTCCCTAACTCCTAATATACTCCTGCAGCTTCATTTGTACTTAAAAGGAAATGACAAGTTGTTGGGAGCCGGCTGAGCGTTAGGCTTCCACAAACTGCGGTTTTGGCTTTCACACAACTTACAGTTCAAACTCGGGTTACATCTAGAGCCTTAGTACTGGTCACAGGCTTCTGGGTCGTGATTTTAAGATTTATTGAAGTTGAATAAGGTATAAATTGTAGAATGTAGTT
>CAUYQG010022109.1:0-80581 GCA_963574415.1 Tarsius wallacei
GGCTCGGTGGCTCAGCCTGTAATCCCGCGCCTTTGGGAGGCTGAGGTGAATGGATTGCCTGAGCCCGCGGGTTCGAGACCCGCCTGGGCAAGCAAGACCTCATCTCTACAATAAATCAAAAAATCAGCCGGGCGTGGTAGCACGCGCCTGTAATTCCAGCTACTTGGAAGGCTGAGGCAGAAGGATCGCCGGAGCCCAGCAGGTCGAGGCTGCGGTGGCCGGGAGCGGCCACTGCACTCCAGTCTGGGCGACAGAGTGAGACTCCAACTCAAAAAAAAAAAAAAATTTGGATAGAGTAAGATTCATAGCACTTGCTATTAATTCTAGATTATTTATTACAGGTTTAATCTCTTGTTTCTTTTCAGAAAATAGTAAGAATCCCATAAGAGAAATCAAGAACTCATCAAAAATCAAGCTCTCCTGAGTAATTATTATAATCATATAATCATTATAATCTTGACTCTGGCTCTAGACAAATTTACCACTCCCACAGCTACCCTGCATTCCAAATTTGGTGAAACTTTTCATGGCAAGGGCCCTTGACTGTTCAAGAAGTCAAGGCTTTAATGAGTAAGATTAAGAGCTGCCCCAGGTTGTAAAGAACCCAATTCCCTATGTCAAGGGTAGTTCTACCTATGGACTTGTGACCTGCTCTACAAAAATGAGGACAATGAGCTATATAAATCAGAATTTGCTCAGTTCAACTTAGAGCCAGTTCGTCTCTGTTCCTAACTAGGCAAACTTCAGTTAAATGTCAAAATAGAGAAAAGGTATCCTTGTGTTTTCCCACCTCCCAGTCTCTTTATACTTCACAAACCCATCTGTTTCCATATTGCATCTGATCTGCTCTCACTTTCTTCTAACGCTCCATGCCTAAAAATGACCACTCCTTTCTCCTCTATTCTCTGTCAAAATCAGAAGAAAGCAATCAGATTAAACTAACTTGTACTAAGCTTTTAACGATCAAGAAAAGTATTTTTAAATTTTTAATTTTAGATATGTGGGGTACAATTCAAAGAAGAGAATTTTTATTCCCATTTTGTCTCCCTTTCTATTAACTTCTTTGTGCGTGTAATGATACAAATATATGACTTTCCATAGATGCATAAGCATGCTCATTTTTATTCTTCTCCCTTCCCTCTTTTTCCTTTTATTATTTTATTCCTCCAATGAATCTCCCATTTACATCTATATTCCCTACATGCATCCACATCCCTTCTCATCCAGGAATCTATGTTAACAATCAATGGAGTTTTCTCCATATTCACACAGTATCATACAGATGTATACCTACTCATGACTTACTCATGCATGGACACACATAGCACATAGACTCACACAGTATACTGACACAGAAATAACATATTCATATATATTTACAAAGAGGTTTTTTTTGCCACTTCTTTACAAAAAAAAACCCACAAATGACATGTATTTTACTTCTTGCTTTTCTCATTCAAATCTTTTGAAAATCCCTCCATCTCATCTGATATAGTCCTACTTTGTTCTTTTTAATAGTGACGTAATATTTATCAATATGAATATATTATAATTTGTTCACTGATTCTCTTAATGGAAATTTTATTTCAATTTTCTGCCACAATAAATAACACTGAAACAGACATCCATTAACTAATGTCTTTATATGTAGTGCTTTTATTTCTATGGGATATGTTCTTATGAATATATTATTTGCATGTGTATATTTAATTTTAACAGGAATGTCCACATTGCATGATTCATATTTCCACCAACAATGTATGAAAGTACCCTTTCCCCTACTTCCCAAACAGCAAAGGATGCTATAACTGGACTCTATTTCTGCCTGGCTGATGAGTATGAAGTGATATATCACTTATTTTCAACTTGCCTTTCCCTGACTGCTAGTAAACTTGAGCATCTCTTCACATGCATATGGGCCAAGTGTTGTGAAAAATGAAGGTTTTTAAATTCCTTTTAGGAATAACCTCCTTAAGTTTCTTCTTTCTTCTTATTTTTAAATTGTGGTAATAAAAACATTTAGTACAGTCTACCCTCTTAATAAATGTTTAAGAGCACAATACAGTATTGTTAACTATAGCCACAATGTAATACAGCAGATCTCATAACTATTTCATCTTGCATAACTGAAACTTTAAACCTGTTGAATACTAATCCCACATTTCCTCATCCCCCAAGCCCCTGGAAACCCCATTCTGCTCTCTGCTTCTATGAGTTTCACTATTTTAGATACCTAATATTGATGTAACCATGCAGTATTTGTCTTATTTCACTTAGCATGATGTCCTCAAGAGTCATCCATATTGTCACAGGTGGCAGGATCTCCTTTTTTATTAAAGCTGAATAATATTCATTGTATGTATACACTATATAATTTCTTTATTTATTCATCTATGAACATTTAGGTTGTTGTTTCTGTATCTTTGCTATTGTGAATAACAGTGCAATGAACTTGGAAGTGCAAATATCTCTTCCTGCTTCTGATTTCAATAGTTTTGGATAAACACTCAGAAGTAGAATTGATTGATTATATGATCGTCCTATAAAGAGTTAACATCCAAAATATATAAGGAACTCCTATAACACAATAGGAAAAAAATCCACTTGATTTAAAAATAGGCCAAGAAGACATACAGATAGCCAAGTGGTAAGTGAAAAGACACCAACAAAAGTAAACATCAGGAAAACGCAAATCAAAACTAAAGTAAGATCTCACTTCACATCTGTAAGGGTATTATCAAAAACAAAAAGAAAACAAGAATTGTTGAGGATGTGGAAAATTGGACTTGTCTACTGTTGATGAAAAACAGTATGGCAATCTCTCCAAAAATTAAAAACAAGGCTACTTAAAATATACCTAAGAACAAGCTTGTCTTCCTCACCCACATGGGTAAAATGGGGTTCCCTCTGCATATTCAAAACCAAGGTAGTCTGGAAAATATACTCAGCTGTACGCTAATTAGAGTATCTATTTCTAATCTGAAGTATCTAAGAGTGTTCAATTTATCCAAGGGTTTGTCTTAGTGGGTTGTGGACTGATAGAGAAAGAGAATAAGGCAGAAAGACTGAAGTTCATTGGTGGAGTCAGTTAAATAGTCAGCAGTGCCCTCAGACTTTCATATTTCAGCATGTGCTAATGTGCACAAGCCCATCTGCTCTGTGGTGAGACACATCCCATGTGGTAATGAATTATAATTGAGAGAACGCTGAGGCATTATGGCAATGTGAAGGTTCATATGAATTCCCATAAGAGCCATAAGAAAAAAAGGCATTGTAAATCAAGAAAAATTCACTAAAGACTCCATACAGAGTTCTAAATGATGCCCACATATATATTCACATAATTGGTTTTGCTGATCAAGTTCCAATGTTGATTAATTCGGAGAAGAGATATATATGACATTTAAATCGTGTAATTTGATTTTCAATGGTAAGGAAATATTTGGGGGCAGTAGACTGAATTTATATCCATAGGCGTCTATTTCTTTTCTCTCTCTCTCTCTCTCTTTTTCTCTTTTTACTCAAAAGTAGGAATGGAGTAAATATGAAAGCCTAGGAGTATTTCCCCCAAGAATATTCTCAATGAAATTTTAAACTTGAAGTATTTCTCTAAAAGGTCTGAACAAAAAAAGAAGGACTTCATCAGGTAGGTCATAAAGCTGCTAAACATTAGGAATCAGACCCGTAATGATACTCCAAATTATCTTCCCCGAGGAGGGGACTCTGGTCACAGCCTTTTTTAAGTGCTGTAATGTGCAGTGAGTAAAATGAATTATTCATGTAATACTTGAGCATACTCTGGGAATTTCTGAAGGACTCCAGGAGAAAAATATGAATTGTCTTTCAGGTGATGAGAAGAATCTGGATCTTGAATTCAAGCAAATAATACAATCCAAGAGCAGTTTGCATTGATTTCATAACCTTTAGAATCTTCCCCTCTCAGTTAAAGCAGAGGAAATGTAATTTAATCAATTGGGTAGAAACCTGTGCTGATTATGTGAACACTCTTCTGAATTCTCAGAGGTGGTACTTCCATTCCTGATGCATAATATGCATTTGGCTTGCCTTTGCTCAGCACACAACTGCTGCTATTTGTGTATGTGAATTATTTCTCCTATAACAAGGCCAGAATTACATTTGGGAATTTAATTCAAATTAAGTGTTAATAAAAGGAGCAACACTTTTAATGTCATAAAAAAGTGTCATCGGTACTTAAAAGGTAAAGTGTCACAAAACATTCTCCATCTCCCTGCACACCTTCCGGTTCTAATTCTATCATTAAATTTTCTGTCAAATGACTTATAAGTTGCTACCAATGGAAGGGAGGGAATTCAAGTGAGTCAATGCTCATTTGAGATTGCTTTAAAATCCTGCTGTTGCTTTTGTTGTTTTTTTAAGAGATCATACAGCAGATGTTATTCCCCTTTCTTTGGAAACTTGGTGGAACAAATGGCCCAGTGATGTTTTCAAAAAAGCAGGAATTTATTCAAGCTGCATTGCTTGTACATAAGTGTTATTATGACAAAGGTAGGCTTGTAAAGCATTAGGAAAATATGAACCCAGCCTGATCTCACTTCAAAACTCTAATGTAATGTTCTTCAAGCCTTCAGGACTCATGTGCTCCAGTGAATGGAAGAGTATTAGGAATGTCTCCCTTTGGGTTAACAAAGGATTAATGAACATATATTAAGGAGCATTATCTCTCAGGCTGAGGGAGACCCAGACAATGGGAAGGTCCCACAATGCCCTTCATACCCACTGTCCATCCACTGACTCCTGCTTCCTCCTTTTTCCCCCATGTGACTAAATCCCAGACCTACCTCTAGGTTGCTATGCTTTTGCACAGCGTACTAAAGAGAGAAAGACAAGATTCTGGAATAAAGCTTTTCCCAAGACCTTACCATCTGCCCCAAAAATGGAGCTCTTCAAAGCAGGAGGTAGCAGCAAAACAGCAGCTGGCAGACCAAGCCCTACTTTGAACATTCCTAGTTGTTCCATGCTGAGGAATCGATTAGTGAACTCCCTCTATCCCAAGATGGTCTCCAAACGGACAGAGTCCTCTTTGAAGATGAGATAAGAAAAGGGGGACAAAGGGGCCCAGGACGTCTGGGTTTGATAGCATGGAGTCCTGGCACTGGGCCCACCTCTGCTCCTACACACTGGTCCCTATGTGTGTCTCACTTGGTTTGTGTCCACCCATATGATATGAAGTTAATTCTTTTTCCATTCTAATTTTGCCTTTAAAGATTCCAGTCTTTTGGCAGAAATCTAGACACTTTAATAAAATATAAATACCACGAAGAATAATTCCATATTTGTACTTCATAGAACTTTTCCAGTAAAGTGTAACTCTCTGAGGCAAGAAGCACATCCATGCTGTTTGTACTGTAAACACAGTATCTAACACCACACCTGGAACAGAGTAGCTGTTGTATAAATATATTAGGTTAACCAGTGCTTCTCAAACTGCATTGGGTATCAGAATCACCTGAATGTCTTGTTAACCACAGATTGCTGAGCCTCACCCCCAGTTTCTGCTGCATAAGGTCTGGGGTGGGATCTGAGAATTTGCATTTCTGACAAGTCCCCTGGTGGTGCTGAGGATGCTGGTCCAGAGACCACATTTTGAGAACCATTTTGTTAAGGCACATAAGATTGCTATCTTTCTCAGTTCAAAATGGCTAAACTTGGCAATTTCATGTGATTCAACCTCAGATGTTTATGAATTAATATCTATAAGTGATTTTTTAAGTATAATATAGGCATGTATAGTCTTTCTTTAGCTTACGCCTATCCAAACTCAAGTGTAAGTGCATGTGGTGACTAGAAAGCATGGGCTCAGGAGCCAGACAGACCTACATTCGAATTCTTTTTTTTTGGGGGGGGGCGGTGGAGTCTCACTCTGTCACCCAGACTGGAGTGCAGTGGCCGCTCCCAGCCACCGCAGCCTCGACCTGCTGGGCTCCGGCGATCCTTCCGCCTCAGTCTTCCATGTAGCTGGAACTACAGGCGCGCATTACCACGCCCGGCTAATCTTTTGATTTATTGTAGAGATGAGGTCTCACCAAGTTGCCCAGGCGGGTCTCAAACCCGTGGGCTCAGGCATTCCACTCACCTCAGCCTCCCAAGGCGCGGGATTACAGGCTGAGCCACCGAGCCGGCTTACATTTGAATTCTTACTCTGACACTTACTACGTGTGAATCCCAAGGTAAACAACTTTTCTTCCTACACCTTAGTTTTCTCACGTTTTAAAATGGGGCTGATGGATTTGCTATGAGGATTGGATAAAATAATGTATAAAAAGCAGCTGCATTGTACCTGGCATGTGGCCGATATTCAACAAGAGTAACCATTACTGTTATTATAAATTTCACCATTATCATCTTCATGTTGAGTTATACTCTAGAGATTAGAATATCTCGTGTTCTTCTGTGGTTTTTTTTTTTTTTTCCTGTGGAAATAGTGAACCAGAATTGGAGAGGAATGCTTGAGAGTTGGTTCAGGAGAGCAATGTCTCTTCCCACTAAGGAAGATGTTATGGCATGCAACATCTGTTGTAATTCCAACAGTGTGCTTGGAGAATTCCACATCCTAAGCACACAATAGTGAAATTCAGCTAAATTCAACATAAAGTTGTTGAAGTGAATGGATCATGACAGTATCAGAAGTCTAAAACAACTGCAAATGCCTCAATAATTAGAACATTTGGAGTAAGTTACTTACCCTTTCTCAGCCCCCATTTCTTCACCCGTGAAAGGGGAGTCACAGTACCCACTTCCTAGGCTTATTATTGGTAGTAATGAACACTGTGTGTGCAAGTGCATATAAAATGCAAAGCTCTATATAACTATTATTCATTTGTGTGTGTCATAGTCCCAGTTTCAGCCACATTATTCCACTGTCCCTCTAAATCCACCCATACACGTCAGACCTGTGTGTTGATTTAGCATCTGCAAAATGTCACTGTAGTTGTAGAGAATCTCTATCTCAGGACCTTGGTCATCTTTGTATGTTACCAAAGGACACAAATATCTCCACCTCTCCCTCGTCTCTTTGCACGGGCCCACATGAGCTTTTAGTTATTGAATAAAGTCACTAGCTACACAAGAAGGAAAGGAGATACACTGAGAAAAGGATGGTTATAGGTGGAAACAAATAGAAGTGGGTCCTGGGAAGGTGAATGGGTGTTTGGAATAGGTCCTACATCCACATGGAAAATAGAGCATGTGATAAAACAATAAAGACAGTGATTAAAACCATCTTTGTTCTGAGGTTGAAAAGAAAGAGAGAGGGAAGGGGGAAGGAGGGAGGGAGGGAGGGAAAGACATCATAGCTGTCCTCCTCAGGGAAGGAATGAGTCAGAAAAGGTAAATAAGAGGAAAATTAATATAAGATGTATAAGAGGCTTTCTTCTTTCCTATCATGGGTACAGCTAGTTAAGATTCACCTACTCCTAAAGACCAGGAAAGTCACGTAGACATGACGATATTAAAAATAGAACACTTGATAAATTCTGGTAAAGATATTAAATCCCCTTAGCATGTCAGGGCGACCCTGTTACAGGGGCTCTCAAATAAATGAGAAAAAACCAAAAACAATATGGGTTTGAGGGCTTATTTTCTTTTAGATTTTTTGTACATGTCATTTTGCAGATAATGTTTAAAGTGCTGTTTCTCATTCAATTGATGTTGAGAGAATTACCCCTTCTTTCGTGAGAATTTGGGGAAAAGGGAACAGAGAAATTGATGAAAGCGGTTTAACAGAGGAAGAAGGTAGTCTTCTCTCCTACCTTTTTTTCCCTGCCCAACTGCCACCTTCACAGAAACCCCCGACTACCCCCCATCACACTGCCTTGGAAAGGTCAAATGAACAGATGCCTTTGTGACCAACCACCTGAAGAAAGAAAATTTTAAAAGAGAGAGAAAGAGAATCACTTGCAAATCTCAGAGTAAATTCTAGAGTAAATCTTAGAGTAAATAAAGTAAATTCTGGTTCAGGGAAAACTGAATCTAAGATAGATTACAAATGTCAGTGCAAAAAATGTCTCCCCCCCCGCCCCGCTCCATGAGTAATCTAGTACCAGTTCATAAAAGGGCTGTGAAACCCTACACAGACCATGCTATAAAAATGGACCTTTTAATCTGTTGCCAGAAAGCAACAAAAGAACTTCTGTATGTCTGTGGAGATTCTAGGATTATGTTAGGATGGATAATAGAAAGACAAACACTTGCTAAAATACTGTCTGTTACTCCCAAAATCACTATACTAATACCAAGCCAACTAGCACAGAAAAGCCTTAACACACTATGCAATTCAGCTGCAATTCATCACTGCCGCTATAATTACAGGTGCCTGCCTGCCTTCCTCCTCTCAGATCTGTGGATAAAAGCCTAGGGCTGAATTTGTATCTCAGCTGCACAGAAGCTGAAGCTAGTAGTCAATAAACACATAGAACTCTGCATTTGACAGACAGGGTCTTGTAGAATATAGAGCTAACCAATTGTTCAACAGCTCTTCCACATCCAGATTTTCAAGTCAACAAAAAAAGAAAGACGTTTTGAATGCATTCTAAATACAGGGACTTTACTTCATTTAATACCGACAACAATCATGTGTGTGAGGTGTTATTATCCTAATTTCTCAAATAAGAAAAGTGAGACTCAAGAGTGGAGTAACTTGCCTAAGGTTAACAAATCTTGTAGGTGGTAAAACTGTCCCTGGAATGCCAACCTTTCTGACCATATTTTCCATGCCTTTTCTATACAGTCTGATGGCCCTTGGCAATAGTAAGTTATTATCAAATGGTTGTGGTTTTCACAACTTGGAAAAGCCTCTCAAAGGCTGACACATGACAAGACTTCAAGGAGAACTCTACGCTCACATCCTTTTAGGGCGAAGTGGAGTAAGATTTAGAATTCCTCTGTGGTTATATCTGTGTGCAAGCAAATCAAAAAATACTGAACGGAAAAGCAATCTCAAAGGGTTAAGAAGGGCACACCTGGTTAACTAGAGGAGAAATGTTTAGGAGGGCACAGAGTGGCAACACATAGAATCTCTGTTTTATTAAAATCGTACTGAAAACAATTGAGCTGAGCTTAGAGACTCTTAGATGGAAGTGGCACCCAAAAGCCACCTGGAGCTTTACCTTCTTAAATACGTGTAAGTCACTCTCAGGCTTTTTTGCTGCACTAACATTAAAACGACCTCCTTCTCTCTGAACAGTCCAAAAAGTAGCTCCTTCCCATGAAGTAGGCTTCTCTCAAATACAGAACCCAGATTAATCACCTCCAATTTCCTGCTTCATAGATGACAGCATTAGTCTGTCTCAAGGCCTCTAGCCACACATTTTCATACTCTGATACCAGGACCTTATGAAGCTTTAATGTGTCCAATTTTAAAAATATATAACCCAAAATTTTAAAAAAATTCACCATTTTAAAGAAAAAAACTGGGTAAACTCACCTAGCAACAAACTCTGCGGACTAGTCCATTTTAAAGTGTTAATTGTTATGTGAAGTGGTTTTTGAAGTTCAATTTAATTTCCTGGAAGCCCCAAACAACTTCATTTCCCTACAGACAAAAATTAAGTATCAGGGATGATAATGTGATTAGCAAGTAAGACACCTGGAATGCGCCTAGCAAATCAGAAAGCAAAGAGGAGAGTCTGCTTTTGGTAAAACTGCTGCTGCTCCTCCCCAGCCACAATTCCATCAGTCGTGTACTGAGGAATCAACCTAGGAAGCAAGCAAGGAGGGGCAGGCCACATTCCACAGCCTTGGCCTAGCACACTCTTAGGAATTTAAAAATTATTCTTCCTTCCTCTAAAGTGGTTTATCCCTAGCCTACAAATGTAGAAAACTGCAGATATCTTTGTCATCCTCTATGTTCCCATGTGAAGGTCTAATCCTTGTCTCCACAGATCACAAGGGCATTGGTTGATTGGCCGTCCATGTTCCAAAAGGCCACCTCACTGGTGTGAAAGACTCCACAGGACTTCTGTGGAGGTCCAATCACCCTTGTGAGAACAGCGTAAGATCTGGAAGCATCAGATCTAAATGAGTCTGAACTAATTACAGAAATCAAGTACTTTGTGACGCAAAATTAATTAAGCAATTGATTGACTGACTGACTGTTTATGCTGACACTTACTAGGTATTTATCTGCCAGGCACTTTACTGAGTACTTGATGTGTGTTATCTCTTGTAATCCCAATACCTTTATAGAGGGAATAATATTATCACTCCCATTTTACAGTCAAAGAAACTAAAACTTAAAAAGATTCAGCAGCATATTCCAATCATGTTGCTCAAAAGCAGCAGAGCCAGGATCAAACTCTGGTATGTTTGACTCTAAAATCCAAGCTCAAACCCTTACAATAGAGGGATTCGTTAATAAATGAAAAACTCCTATATAATGGAAAGTTATACTCTGTTAAAACACTATTATAAAAGTACTTGATAACAAAAAAGTTCACAATAAAGTTTTAAATAAAAAAATTAACAAAACATGTACAGTAAAAGAAAGGAAACATAGAAAGATGTTAGTTATGGTGAGATGATTGGTGGTATTTGTTTTCTTTATAATTTTCTATAAATTTTTCATAAATATATAAACACAACACACATGTATACACATAAATACAATAAACATTACTTTTAAAGTCAATCAAATTTTTTCAACTTTTAAAAGATAATTAATAGAAACAAAATTATAACAGTAGGTATGGCTGAATGATATAATTATGGGAGGTTTTATTTTCACTTTTACATTTCTCCATATTTTCCAAATGTGCTACAAAGCATTACATTATAAACACATACACACACACATGCGCGTGCGTGCGCGCACACACACACACACACAGTTTTAAGCTCTAAAAAGCTCCTTTCTGAAATTTTCAATTAGATGCCTGTAGCAGAGACTGCCAGTGCTCCTACAGTATGCATTCTCCATGCCTTCTACAGGAATCAACTCTGAGATTTTCAGCTGGACATGTTTTCTGTAATGGGAATTCAATTCCCAGTTTTCTATGCACCAAGGTGTAGCCATGTGACTAAGTTCCTGCCAATGGGATGTGAGGTAACGATACATAAAATACAGAAGAAATACATTCATGGCATCACTAGAATTTGATACTAGAGGCTCAGATCAGGAATTCTGATGCTAGGGGCCATGGAGAAGAACACTAACAGCACAGCCATTCTAATCTATTATCAAGAATAACATTTCTAGTGAAGTTCTCAGGGGATCATTCATCTAGAGAAACAACGAGTTTAAAAACCCTTTATTGTGGAAGTGTCTTAGAGACCTCTCTTTGTGTTAGAGTAATTATTTACATAGTATTATGTGCACTTCTCACATTATTTTGCAGTTTTCCTTTCTGTGGCTACCTATGCCTATAGAATATGATCTCTTGATGCAGAGACCAGTTATTTTTACTCTTTTTTTTTTTTTTTTTGAGTTGGAGTCTCACTCTGTAGCCCAGACTGAATTGCAGTGGCCACTCCCGGCCACCACAGCCTGGATCTGCTGGGCTCCGGCAATCCTTCCACCTCAGCCTTCCAAGTAGCTGGAACTACAGGCGCGCGCTACCATACCCGGCTAATTTTTTTATTTTTATTGTAGAGATGAGGTCTCGCCAAGTTGCCCAGGCAGGTCTCGAACCCGTGGGCTCAGGCAATTCACTCACCTCGGCCTCCCAAAGCACGGGATTACAGGCTGAGCCACCGAGCCCGGTTATTTTTACTCTTAAATTCCTATTGTCCTAATACCAGTCCAGTGTCTGGGACATAATAAGCAACAAACATTTGTTAAATGAATGAATAAATGAACAAATAACAAATTGAATTATTGGTGACTTACACAAACACAGACATGAAAGTATTATAGATGTGTATATATTATAGTGTAAACTCTAAATATCAGAGAATAACCATCTCCAAGTATAAATACATATTAATAAATTATAGCAAACTAATTGTGGATTTTTATAAAGCCAGTAAGATATTTCTTCAATTCTAACAAGAAATTGAAGTGAAATACTGAAACAGAACCTATGGAATAGAATTGAAACATATACATCGTAATGTTTCTCTGAAAAAAAAAAATCAGGGTATCATTAAGGGTCCCCATATAATGTATTTCTAAAAATAATCAATCATATTTTAGGTAAATTTTTATATTTACTGAAAGCCTTTATTATATATTGCTTTCCAATTACTGTATTATGCAAATAATTGAAAAAACAGATAAGACACCAATGCTAAATAAATATGTGGTGAACTGAATGGCAATTTAAATTGAAAATGGAAATGAAATTGAAAGAGTTGATAGCAAGCTTTCAGCATATTCCTTCCCAATCATAACATAAAGCATTAGTATATTTTCTGGTAAATAAATTTAGCTTTTTCTGTCTTTCTTAAATAATACCTCCTCCCCACAAAAACAGAGAGAGGGAGACAGAGAGAGAAAAATAATTTATACTAAAAAGGAATTTTTTCTTATTAATATATAGTTATGTTTATATACAAGGTTAGTGGCCTTATAATATACATAGTACAGAAGAACAATAAACAATTTAAAGGGTTAAAGTTCTCTCTACCATTCACTTACAAAATATGGTACTTTGAAATTGTAGGTAAGATTCCATCCTAGTTTTATATTTCAAATGCTTATAAATCTGGCTACCTGCTAGGAATTAAAAGATGTATGAAATTCAAAGAACCCTGAAAATTCATTTCCATTAACATTTATTTGTGACATTTATTTGTCTCTGACTTTATTAGTAAAGTCAGAGACTCTAGACTAAAGGCAATAAATGAATATCCTTTATTAATTATTATTCTCTGTTGTGAAAATTTTGTTCATGTCCTGCTTGTACATAAATTTATCCTACACAAATAGGAAGGTCAGAGGTATAATAATTCTAGAACTATAGTTGGATAAATATATGTGGATGATACCTACTGTGAAATTTACACATCAAAGGATTTTTTATAGTTTGTCTTCCAGAGTACTGCACATCACTGGATACATTTTCCTGAAATTACAGATTTACATGCTCTCAATTGCTAAATCCCCTATGAACCATGTAATTTTAAAAGAATTGAAAATATTTAAACACATATTGTTAAACATAGCTGAGTCCAAATAAGAAAACTTCTGATAAATAATGAAGTTAACTTGATGCATTTCTTCAATATTCACGCTAAATTACCACTAGCATGTGATTATGATTATTTTAATACTTTGGAATCTCCAACCAGTCTATAATCATGCTACCTTTAAATTGTACTGTCAATAAGGTATCTCCTCTAATTCCAGATGGGAAGTTTAGTTATAGGGATATATTTAATAAACACGTGTATCACCTAGCAAGCAATCAATATAAAAAACACTTAGATGTCAATACTTTGGACATATAAAGGTATTTTTTAATTTTTAATATTAAAAAAGTATATACAATTATTGGTAATGTCCACCTCAAACAAATATATAAGAGCATTCTGGTTCAATTCCAAATGTAGTGTCCTGATTTCATCTCTCAGCATCCTGACTTAATGAAGGTTGTGAGTACAATCAGAGTCATAGGCATGGGAGTGAGGGCAGCTATGGTATTGTCCAAGAGGTTTCTAACGTTTGTTAATAAATATCATCTAGGCTGGATATTATTTTCAGCCTCAATCCTGGGCCTTTAGCATGTATTCATAGCAACTGACAAGTTGGAGTCCTCTCAACTACAGCAAATGTCTACTGGAATATTTTTATGATTAAGTCTGAGGGAAAAAAACTTAAATAATCCATTAAGGGCTCCTTTAGTGGGAGATTGAGAGATAAACGTCCCACAACCATACATCATCTTAGACATTATTTATAAAACAACACCTGTTTAAGATCCCTTTGGGCTACAAGGTTGGTTATATGAGTATGAATATTCTAAATGCTTAGGTTTTAAAGAATCATCCCTTAAGGAGTGTGCTGAGAGCCCAACACTGCTTGTTCCGTGAGGAATGATAAAATATCTAAACCCTAGCCGTTATCTACAAAATGTACTTATGGTTTTTCATAGTCTGGTCATGAGTATCAACTGCCAATTTAGAAAGCTGTGGTACCTGCCCATCATAAATAGAACAGTCATATAGTTAAAGGTTAAAAAAAAATTCCTTGGGATTATCTAGCTCAGTAATTCACTCTCAACCTGCCTGAGAGCTTTGTTTGGTTTTGTTTAAGTACAGTTACTTAGGAGTTTTCTGGGGGAATAAAAGGGACTAAAAACCACCCCACGAGCTATATACACTTATAACATGTTAAACCACAGAATCTCCATGTCTGGGGATCACACATTTAAAAATTTTAAGGCCCCTTTCCTCTGATGTGCAATAAAGTCTGAGAGCCATTGATGAGATCAAATTCTCTTGTCAATGTCTGAATTAATTCTTTAGCACGCCTATCTAAAATAGCCCTTCTGGAAGAGGGAAAACTTGATCTAGATTTTAAAAGACAGTTGATATATGAAACAGTGAGAGAAAGAGAAATGGATCTAAGAGAACAAGCTGAAGATAACTGATTGGAACATCACCCTTAATATCCATGAAGGCTTCCAGAGGGATCAACTCAGAACCCTCAGGGAAAGGGAACTGAATGGGATGCTAGTTAGACCTTCATTCATTGGAGGCAAGAACTCAAAAATACTCTTCATGTACTCTAACATCAGTTCTGCCATGTCGAGCAGGCTGCTTACAGGCTCACAAAAACTAGACTTAAGCTTAAGATAGAAGAATGTTTTTCTACTTTCAGCTGGTCCATTTTCCCTTCAGTTAACATAAAAATCTTGAGTCTGCCTCTCCTCCATCCCACACTTGACAGTTGCAAATCACTGATCCAAAACCTAAATATTATCAATAGTTAGGCAATTTTTCTAATAAACTTCACATGTTGAAGTTTTTAAATTAAAAAATTCCAAATATAAAATTGCATTATAAGTTGAATGCATCTTTTCAAATGGTCTCCTGGATTCTCTGATAAGGGGCCACTGTTTGGGAGGGATAGGAGTCCTCACCTCTCATCTCTCTCTATCCACTTCTACAATAATCTCCCAACACTGGGTTAGATTTTTAAAAAAGAACCAAAGTTTGTTTGGAGTATTAGGGAATAATAGTGAGGTTAGAGGTCTAAGGGTGGTACCAACATCTGTTCTACTTTAACGAGTAAGACCCAGAAAGACTGCCTGGGCAGTTCCTTGATGCAGCAGCTAATGTAAACCTAGAGAAGTTCCACTTAATCATCTCAAGCAATTGTAGCAAATCCAAGCATTTGTGAAACTTTCCTGAATCAACACGGATGAATAAAATAGAGTTACTTATGAGTCTGCAAATCTAGAATAATAACGAAATGTTAATCATAGGCAGATGGATGAAGATTGAAGTGTATAGAAAATCAGGCACAGCTTTTCAAAAAACATTTATGTATGCAAACTAGAATGATGCACTTGTGAAAAAGTGAAACATCTTAAACCACAAGATTTGGCATCATTTCTTTGCTCATTATTTGTTTTCAGTTTTGGTTTATCTTGTATGTGTATTTATTGTAATTGAGAATACTAAAGTCATGATGCTTAAATAAGGAAAATAAATGGACGTGCCCTTTTACAAAATTACTAAATTAGAAGAAGTTTGTTCTAATAGTCAAGAAACCCTTAGTAACCTATTTGTAATAGCTGAAGCTATTATAGGTACATTTCATGGAAGACTATTGAAGGATAGTTCAGGAAAGCAGTATTTTTTTAATGTTTATACACAGTTTAAGAAGTTGAACAAAAATGCTAATGAGCATTAATAAAGATTACTTTATTCCATACATACACAGTAAATAAACAAGTACACTTTCAACTCCAAAATATGCTTTCTTCTAATAAAGTCAGAGCTCTGTACATTTCCCTATCAATTCCAACATTATCCTTGGAAGTTAACCAGAGGTCCAGTGAGATTTAATTGTTTTTCCTAAATTATGACTACTGGAAGACTAAATCAAGAGCAAAACTCGTGACTCAACTAAATTTAGGGTCTGGAGTACTGAGTTCATGTAGAATTTTAAAATATTACTCACAATAAACCCATTCTACTAAAATTGCTTTAATTTTAAATTCTGATTTAAAAGAATTATATTACATATAATATATAATTATTCATATACAATAACGAGTTGTTTAACAACCAAGATACATCCTTAAAAAATGGGGTTTTAGGCAATTTCATCATTATTCAAACATCATAGGGTGTACTTACCCAAGCCTAGATGATGTAGCATACTAGACACCCAGGCTATATGATATAGCCTATTGCTTCTTGGCTACAAACCTGCATAACATGTTACTGTATTAAATACTGTAGGCAACTGTAACGCAATGATAAGTATTTATATATCCAAACACAGAAAAAGTAGAATAAAAATATGGTATTATAATCTTTTGGGATGACTATTACACGTTCAGTCCATCATTGATTAAAATGTTATGCAGTACATGACTGTAATGATATCTGTAATTAACTACACACGTGTGTGTGTATGTGTGTGTGTGTGTGTGTGTGTGTGTGTAGTGAGTTTCAGATAATATAGATCTGTTGGAATTAAACAAAAAATTTTAAAACTGAGAATTCCTAGGAGGCAATTGATAACATCCCTCAAAGAAGCAAACAGTACTTTCTAATTGTCCTAGAATGCATTTTCCTTGAGATTAACTGGCAACTTTTCCTTGCTTAATCATCTGATCAGGCCATGTGTTAAGCAGACATTCCTTTCCTTCCTTTCAGAATTTTGCTTAGAAAGTATCTGTGTGGTAGTTAATTTTATGTGCCAATTTGATCAAGGTACTCAGATATTTAGTAAATCATTCTGGGTGTGTCTGTGAAGGTGTTTCAGGATGAAATTAGCACCAGGAAATGGAGTACAGCAGGTGGCCTCCCTAATGTGGGTGGGCTTCATTCAATCAGTTGAAGGCTTGAATAGAACAAAGAGGTTGACTGTCCCAAGAGTAAAAAGGAATTCCTCCTGCCTTGCTGCCTTTGAGCTGGGGCATTTTTTTCCTCCGGTTGTTTTTTTGTTCTGTTTTGTTTTTTCCTGCCTTTAGATTCAAACTGTAACACTGATTTTTCCTGGACCTCAAGTCTGCAAGTTTTCAAACTGGAACTATATCACTGGATCTCTAGATTGCCAGCTTCTGATCTTAGGACTTCTTAGCCTCCATAATCGTGAGCCAATTCCTTATGATAAATAACCATACCCACTCCACTCCCTCTCTTCATCTCTTCATTAGTGTATGTGTGTGTGTGTGTGTTTGTGTGTGTGTGTGTGTGTTCAATTTCTCTAGAGAACCTCGACTAATATTATATATGATTCCAGATCAAGAACTTCTTAAAGGTTTCAAAGATCAAGGACAAGGATGCATCTTTTGCTTTCATTTTAGTAAGACTGAGAAAGAAGATCCACTTATTATTTATTCATAAAGTGCAAACAACAGACTGAAAAAAATCACTTGAAAAGTATCACTTATTGCAAATCTCCTACTTTCAATTGTGGTGCAGTGACTACACAGGAATGCAAACCCAGGAACCTAAATATTAAAGCTGTGAAAAATCAAGGCCTTATCCATGTCCCCACAGGGCTAGTTCATTGTCTGTCCTAAAACTCATCATCATAATTTATGCCTGAATTCCTTTTCTTGTGCTGAGTCTTCCACCAATGATACACTTCCCCCTCCCCTTCTCTACTACACAGTTTTTGCAGACCCAGCCAAAGTCCCAGCTCTGCTATAACAACTTACAATCGGGCAACCCATTCAGGTCCCCTCCCACTAAGGGAGCTTTTCTGTTCTCTCAATAAATCCTGTTTTCTCAAAAACAACAATAACAACAACAAAACATTACGCTCACAATAATCTCCTTTAAACAACTATTTTTACATTTTCTGTACCACACAATTGGTACTTTAATACATATGAATCTTTTCTCTTTAATAAATTACATATTCCTTAAGGTCAGAAGCTAGGTCTTAGAATCCTACTTTCCAAATGCCTGACACAAAATATGTACTAAGTTAATACTGTTGAATGAGTGGATGTGGCAAAAAGTTTTGGACACTGGGAAAAGGAAAAACTAAGCTGACATGAGAAAGACATATAGAGACAGCTACAAAATAAGAAAAAAAGAGAAAAGGACAATGGCCTATAAGATAATGTTCAATGAAAAGAAAGGTGGAGGAAACAAGTAAACAAATGTCTAAGGGAGCTACCAGAACTTTTCTTCAAATGATTCAAAGCACAAAGAGTGAGAAGCTACAGCGGCAAAACAACATAATTCAGTGAAAAACATCTCTAGGCTGGCAGTCAGATAACGCGTTTTGGTATAAAACCTGACACTAATTGTGACTTAGAACAAGCTACTTAACAACCTTTGGCAATTTGTCTCTAAATTTAGGATGCTAAACTTGATTACCCCTACATTTCCCTTTGGCTAAGACAATACAGGATTCTATAGTTTTCATTCACCTTGAAAAAGTTCCTATTTCATTTCTTATGGGGGGAAGGAGTCGTCTTTTTTTTTTTTTTTTAAGTTGGAATCTCACTATGTTGTCCAGGCTGGAGTGCAATGGCACATTCATGATCACCCTGGCATCAACTTGCTGGGCTCCGGCAATCCTGTCGCCTCAGCCTTCCAAGTAGTCAGATCTACAGGCACCCGGTACCACGCCCAGCTAATTTTTTTTTTGTAGACATGTGGTCTTGCCAAGGTGCCTGGGCTGGTCTTGAACCCGCGGGCTGAGGCAATCTACTCGCCTTAGCCTCTCAAAGTGCTGGGATTACAGGCTGAGCCACCGAGGCCACCAGGAGGGGTCTTAATGCTCCTAAAAGCTAGGATGAACCAAATGCAAGAGGCTTCAGTAAGCAGAAAGACAGGATTAAAAAGACAGGATACAATAGACCAAATACCAAGAATATACTGAAATTTCGGAAGAGCATTTATTTAATATTTGTTTTGCTAATTTGATCACATTAGCTGAGAAATATTCTCATTGTAGTAGGTCAAAGACTTAGAATGAGACTGAGTTGGAGATAGAGATAAAAGCTAGAGGCAACGCCTTGAAAATACTTGCTTTAGTTCAATGATGGAAAAAGTAGCTGATTAGTTTAAAAGGGAGTGAAATGCATTAAAGATCACTTTGGGAGGAAACATGTAGGTATAAGAATATCATTGGCATCTTATATAAAATAATCCCAAATGTTCAAATATTTCGATTATTACAAGCAAAAATATCAATTTAGAAAGCATTGACATGTCTGGCAGTAAATCAAAAAAAGATTATGTATCAAATGTCATTTAACCTCTTTCTTTTCTCAGCCTCTCCTCCATATCAGTGCTAATCACTCAGTACTCTTAGGCACCGTCTTTTCTCTTGTATATGAGCATCTGTCACAGACAGAATCCATTGATCCTAATAAACTCATCCCAACTCTACAGTCCTGGGACTATATGTTCTCTCTTCCAGAATATAATGGTCTTAAAATAAGGCCACGGAAGAGGGCAAATGCTTAACCAAAAAGAAAGACTGATAGAAATATATGTATATTTCAGTAGAAAAAAATAACTTAAAAGAACAACCTCCCCAAGCCCTTTCAGATCTTCACACATGACTGTGTTGTCTGGCAACCCAGCTCTCTACTAAATCCAGAAAAGAATGCTCAGTGTTTAATTAAGGAAATAAAGAGTTAAAATTAATTTACAGGCAGAAAACAATGCAACAAATGTTATGTTTGAATGCTGCTATCTTTGGAGAAAAGCCTCAAAGCCCAAATGCAAGACTAAAATGAAAAATGAAAAAGTCCTGCAGAAAGGTTTTGAGACTCTTTTCTAACCCCCCACTCACATGAACACAAATTAATTGTATCCAATTAGCTAATTATCACTTTGAAAATACAAAATGGTTGGTTTTAAGGGTGTGAGGCAAAAGACAAATAAGCCTTACTTATTTGGGGATCAGTGAGATGTGTCAGAAGCAGGTGAGCTTTAGAGAACCTGTGGAGTGTGAGTAAAAATGGGATCACATCTCACCTGCTGTAGGATTTTGGTTTGCCCATCTCTGGATTAAAAAGAAAAATTTTCAAAAGTATGTACAATTAAAATTTGGCAAAGATCAAAGCAGACAAAAACATACACTAGGGAAAGGACACTCTATTCAATAAATGGTGCTGGGACAATTGGATAGCTACATGCAGAAAAGTGAAACCTTATCCCTATCTCTCCTGACATACAAAAATAAACTCAAGATGAATTAAAGACTTAAATGTTAGGCCTGAAACCATACAAATACTAGAAGAAAATCTAGAAAAACTTTTATGGATATCAGCCTAGAAAATAATTTATGGCTAAAACCACAAAAGCAAATGTAACTAAAACAAAAATAAATAAGTAGGACTTAATTAAAATAAAAAGCTTCTGCACAGCAAAGGAAATAATCAACAGAGTGAACAGACAGCTTACGGAATGGGAGAAAATATTTGCAAACTATATATCTGACAAAGGACTAATATCCAGAATCTACAAAGAACTCAAACAAATCAGCAAGAAAAAAGCAAATAACCCCATTAAAAAGTGGGCAAACAACATGAATAGACATCTCTCCAAAGAAGACATACAAATGGCCAACAAACATTTAAAAAGGCTCAACACCCTATTCAACAAATGGTGCTGGGAAAATTGGATAGCTACATGCAGAAAAGTGAAATCTTATTCTTATCTCTCTTCATATACAAAAATTAACTCAAGGTGAATTAAAGACTTAGATGTTAGGCCTAAAACCATAAAAATACCAACATCAAGGAAACAAAAATTAAAAGCACAATGAGATAGCACCTTACACCAGTCAGAATGGCCATTATTAAAAAATCAAAAAACAAGTGCAGGCATGAATGCAGAGAAAAGGGAACACATACACAGTTGGTGGGAGTGTAAATTAGTATTACCTCTATGGAAAGCAGTATGGAGATTACTCAAAGAACTAAAAGTAGATCTACCATTTGATTCAGCAATCCCACTACTAGGTATCTACACAAAGAAATGGAAGTAGTTATAAAACAAAGTCACCTGCTACTGCATGTTCATCACTGCACAATTCACAATTGCAAAGGTGTGGAATCAACCTAAATACCCATCAACCAATCAGTGGATAGGGAAAATGTGGTATATATACACCATGGAATACTATGCAGACATAAAAAAGAATGAAATCATGTCCTCTGCAGCAACGGAGATGGAGTTGGAGATCATCATCCTAAGTAAACTGACTTAGAAACAGAAAACAAACACCTCATGTGGGAGCTGAATGGTCACAAAGATGAAAGCAATAGACACTGGGGACAACAATAAAGGGGGATGCAGAAGGGAGGTTAGGGTTCAGAAACCACCCATAGGGCACAATGTTCATCATCTGGGGAATGGGCCACCTGAGACCCAATACCCGCGACTACACAATATGTCCATGTAATGAATATGCATATGTACTCCCTGACTCATATATAAATCTCCCTGGGAGATTTTTATTAAAAATTTGAGATTCAAGTTTTTCTGGAAATATCAAAGCAGCCGACAATCTTGAGTAGGCAGTTCCCCATGGTAAGAAATAGGTGGAGTGAATAATCTTGTAAGAGACAGAGGCTAGATTTTGACAGTGGGACTAATAATATTTTAATGATCCCAATGTTGAGCAAGGATCTGCCCTTTCTTCTGGGACAGAAAGGACTTTAAAGTACTAAAGTATGATAACCTACATGTAGAAGTTTCAGTAAGAAAGTGGTCAGGATTAAAAAGACAACACAAAATAGATCAAATACCTATTACTCTGTTGAAACTGCAAAAAGACAACATTACTATCTCTACAGATTATCTACTACAGATAAGCTTTTTTTATAGGAGAAAAGATTACCAATATTCAAATATTAAAAGTCAAATGTTTCTCTCAGTTACAGAAAAGAAAAAATTCATCAACACTTACCTTCAACACACTGTATATGCTCCAAGAATTTAAAATGCTTTTGTTTTTGAAATTAGAGAGATGTATACTTCCATTTATTAAATCAGTTCTTAAAAATATTTTCTTATTGAAACTTGGTCCTAAACCTAGGTTCACAGTATATGAGAAGGGCTTCAAGAAAGCTTATTTAACCTACATTAAATCTTGATAATGCATTAATGAGTCTTTTAAAGGGATAATTTTAATTCCCCAATCTTCAACCATAAAGACTATATAGTGCTAATCTGCCTTGCCCTTTCAATTAAACTTGTTAAGGGCGTTCTATTTAGTCAGCACCCTGAATGGGCCATTAAAATTCTTGTTCGGTAAGAGTTGTGTTCAGTGCTCTGTTGTTTTAAATTCCATTAAATCCAAATGGTCTTTATCGCCCCATGACCACTGTGACTTCAATCAGCCAATTTAATTACCTTACAAAATTGTCAGCAGAAGCAGCAAAGAAAAACAGGAAGCCCTATGACGTTATCAGATTGAAATCTTCCTCTTCAGTGTTTAATCTAGACTAGTCAATAATGATGATGTGCACCTACTTCCTTCCCTTGCAGGGGCTTCTGACCTTACCTTTCATTCTAAGATTTAGGGTTTAAGATTCATTTGAAGCACTTCTGATACTTTGATAGCTGGACTACAAATTGAAAGCCCTTAGAAGATAAAGCTTCACCACTCAAATGAGAAACAATCAACACTTCGATTTCAATATATCACAGCATCCTACTGTGGAAAATCTAGGAACTCCTGCAACCCTAAGTATTATGCATACAGTAGATTAATGATTTAAATGTAGTACATTTGAAAGACAGTAAGCTACTTCCTGATAGGTAAAATTGAGCACTGACAATTTCCAGGGAATAAATGTAATTGGGGTAAAATACAGTAAATCTTAAGAACTAAAGGAGAAAGTGAAGTAATTTCTCTTGCTTGGATGTTAAATTTCTACCACAGAAGAGAAAAGCATTTTCTTTATCAGAAATTATGATAACTAAATGGCATAAAATATTTTGCCATCGTTATCGCAGACAACACTTTAATGTTGAGTAAACTTGCAAAGGCTCTGATCATCAATGATATGCCATCGTTTGATCTATGGTATTTTCCTCCTTTGTGTGCGAACAATTCACATTTACTTTTCTGCACTGAGCAAATGTTGGAACAGTGTCATTTGAGAATTCAGGGAATGAACACACCGTAATGATCACTTGGATTAAACCAAAACGCAAAATTTATCTGACGAAATGTCTGCTGACATATAAACCCCTTTTCACTTCTGAAAGACCACCTCACAAAGCAAGAAAATGTGTTGAGCTTCATGTGTCTGTCTGGGTAGAGAAAGAGTGCAATTTATAGAGGACGAAAAGATCATTTTTCAAGGTCATTTTCTGAAATGATTGTGCCTCCGTTGATGGATCACATCAAGTTATTCTTTGAAGCTTTAAGAATAAGTGAGAACTTAGGAGAAACACTCATTTTTTTTAAAGTGTGGCCGTTGTGGTGGTGATTCTTGGAAGGAGTTCCCTCCCGTGCTTTCCACGGCTCAGCAGAGCAGGTGTTCGGGTTTTATCTGTTGCAGATAGTAGCCGCTATGACTCCCCCATCCCCGCCTCCCAAGAGTCAGCTTTCCAGCTTCCAGATGTAAGGCCACTCCTCCCTCCCGCCTACCTCACCTCCCAAAGGAAGAAAAATCTCTTTCAAAGAATTTGTAGAGTGGCGGCTTCTAAGCTCAGTCAATTCACTCACACTCTCCAGTGTTGCAGTACATCTGCTACTAATTATTACATCTGTGAGCACATGGGAAGCCCAGCAAAATAGGGGGATTTCCATAGGAACCCTTTCTGTTCTGTCTCACGTTGTGGGTTTTGCCGCATGGGCTGTTCTTGAGCTGGCAGTGCGCACCTGGCGTGTAAGCAGGGAGGTGACTGCGCGCTGTGCCACCGACGTGTGACCAGTGCGAAATGCCAAGGAGATCCGAGCGCGTCTGGGAGGCAAGACTTCGACCGGGAAACCTTTTAAGAAAGCCGCTCTACCAGCTTGCTTCAGAGAAAAGTCAGGTCGAAACATCAGAGGGGAAGAAGTGACCTACCCACCGTACGCTCAGCTCCTCGGAAAGGACACCTTGGAGAGCCTGCCCAGGAGTTTGAAAGAAAGTTTGGATTGATGTCTTTGCTTCTGCCATCCTAAATTCCAATTCAAATAAAGACTGGATAACAACCTGACCTCGAAGACCGGAAACAAGTGGTGGCTTGGGAAGTGATGGCTGGAAGTAGATGCTTAAACTGTGTCAGGCCCCCAGGCCCCAGCGGCTTCTAAGCACCCTTGCACTTCTGCAGGGGCAGGGGTCAGCGCATGCCCGGAAGAGGAGGCCTGGCTAAAGTAACAAAAGGAACGTACAAGTACCGGCGCCGCGGCAGTTGGGCTGGGAGTCCGTGAAATTGAGGGTCACGCCCCCGCGGACGGAAGAATCCCGCCTTCACCCTCTCCATCGCGAGCCGGGCCGGGGGGCAGCTGCGGAGAAACAAAGGTGCCTCATTTACGTAGCGCTGGGACGCGCTGGGACCTCAGCGCCCGCGCTCGGAGGAGGCCTCCCTCCCGAGGGAGGAGTCGCAGGCTTGGCGCAGAAAAGCCGGCGGGAGAACGTCTGACTTCACTTAGGGCAGGGGAGCTGACTCTCTAAGATGCACCTTGCCCCTCCGAAAGCACGCCCGCAGAGTGGGCGCCCAGGAGAAGCCAAGTTGCCCCGGCCAAGGATGGAAGGCGGTGGAACGTCCACGACCTACAAAGAGGCGGCAGCCTGGCTGCCTCCCTGGAGAAGACCCCTGGCTAACCCTCAGGTCGCTTCCCCCAGTGTCCCAAGGCCGCCATAAAGCTTCAGGATAGCGCTCTGGGGTCTGTGCTACCTTTTCTGGGAGACGTGTTCTGCGAGACTGAGGAGGAAGGGTCAGGCCCGGGTGTGCAGCCCCACGAGGGTCAGGCCGGGGCAGGTGGTGGAGGGGCTCCAAACGGAGGCGCTCCTGGTGCAACTGCAAAGTTTTCATGAGCACTGGAGAAGTCATTGTGCCAAAGTCTGAGTCCGCCTTCTCGAGAGCGCATGTGTCCCCTCGCGTGTGTGTGTGTGTGTGTGTGTGTGTGTGAGAGAGAGAGAGAGAGAGAGAGAGAGAGAGAGAGAGAGAGAGACAGAGAGAGACAGAGAGACAGAAAGACAGAGAGACAGAGAGAGAGACAGAGAGACAGAGAGAGACCGACTGGAGGGGGGTGCGCACAGAAGACTGGCGGGGGGAGGCTAGGGACGCGGCAAGGGTCAGCATCCTAAGCTGGGGCTGTCTCTCGCTTCCCAGAAGATGATAGGAGGACGCAGAGTCAAATCACAGTCCTAGTGAGAGCTAGAGGAAGGACAACACACAGCCTCCACCAGCGGGGGAATGGGGGCTGGGGTGGCCGCCGGGGCGGGCTTCGTGGTTGCCATAGCGCCGCGGAAGCGGCGGCGAGGGCGGCGGAGGAGCCCCGCGGCTGGCAGCGCGAGCCTCGCCCGGGGTGGGGGATGGGAGGGGCACTCACTGCCCCCCCCTCCCCGCCCCCAGCAGAGGCAGCGAGTCTCCAGCACCCGGGGCAGCTGCTCCACCAGCAACTCCAAACTCGTGCCAAGGATGAGGAGCGGATTCGACTTCTGAGCCAAAGTTGAAAATAACCATTCTCAAGAGTGGCTTATACGTGCTCAGCCAACCATCCAACCTACTCAGAACATGTTTGCCCCAGAAGAAAATAAAACTCTCACCACTGCATCAAAATAGTCCCCAGCAGGGAAATGTTCCAGTGATTACAATGCACATAGTCCTTCCCCACAACTCAGGTCAGAAATCAGGGAAAATGGTTCTCCACGTGGAAGATATTTGAAGTTAATGTAGAAAATGACAGGTTATCTAGAAACAGGGCTGTTGGTTTAGGGTATCAAGGGACTGGTGTGGAGATCTTTGCCTAGTATCCAGTTTCTTAAGGACATTCTTGGTAAGCATTGGTCTAAGAAAGTGTGTGTGTGTGTGTGTGTGTGTGTGTGTGTGTGTGAAAGAGAGAGAGAGAGAGAGAAAGAGAGAGCTCTTTCAGAAAGCTGCTACATACTCTGCCACAGTCGCCAAGATTTTTAATATGAAGATATGAAATGATCAGCGAATGTAACAATCTAATGATTCAGCAAATATTGTGCTGCAAGACCAGAGCAGCAATAATTAAATCTTTGGAGCATTGGTAGCAGTTTTCCAGCTCCAAGTCTTCTTTTTTACACCTAGTCGGCAAACATATTTAATAACACACACACATTCATAAACACATCAGAAGATACCTCAGGATTCCACATAAGTAGGCTGTAATACTCAAAATATTGGGCAAAACTACCATAATCTAATACTTAACATGCTTGAAGCAGAACTGTCTACACACACACACACACACACACACATTTCCAGTGATATAGGGACCTGTTTAATTCTGTCCAAAGAAACAAGCATTCCTGTGGATGCTTGTTGCTAAGAGCAACGTGCTTAAGTACCATCTAAAGACATGAAGAAAGTAAGAAAACTACTACAGTAGGAACCCTGCTATAACCCAGTGTCTCTTTTGTCATTACCAGCCTTCTTGACACCGGACATGTGTGTGTGGGGTGTGTGTGTGTGTGTGTGTGTGTGTGTAAGTAAATTTCCCTTTTTAACATATGAGAAAGCATTCCTACCTTGGTTCTACAAAACCTGGGAGAAATGGTGAATTTTATCATTAGAAAATAAAAAAATCTTAAAATGTGAAAAGACAGAAAATGCTGTAGGCATGATAGGAGATGCAGGTAATCATGCTTCAATTTTAATTTGACCAAGTAACTTAATGTATCTGCCTGTATCTCAAAGACACATGTCCAGGATTATATGGTTTCCTGCACTCTTTGGTCTGAATCTACCTGTACTGTCAAAGGAAGTGGCTACATTGGGAGTGGGAGCATTTACCTCGTTAGCTTTCTCCTCTCTTTCTTATCTACTTTAGGGAAAGTTTCCCTGACTAGTTCTGCTCCTACTAAAACTCCATTGGCCGTATACAGCAGCTGAGCGTTCCCCACGCTTCATTTTCTCCAAGCAAACCCTCTCTTCAGGCTCCAAAGAAACCCTGAGTCTTAGAAGAGCACTACGTTCCCATAAAAAGATAACTGCCTAGGGTCTTTTATCTCGCCAAAATGAAATAAAGATGCAAACTTAGACGTCCCACCCGCATGCACACCTATTCCCGTCCGCCCCCGGATACTCCCGTCCATCATCAATTAGCCTATAACGCCCAGAAAGCTGAGCGAGGGGTCTTAGCAAGTTAAAAACAAACACAAACAAAAAGCCTCTCATTATGATGCTATTTTGCTCTGGCTGAGCAGCAGCCTCCCTGTGTTAAGTGCAGCCTTGAATCTTACAATGATATAGGTGTGTGTGTGTGTGTGTGTGTGTGTGTGTGTGTGTGTGTGTGTGTGTGTGTGAAGCTTCTCATCCCGGTGAGGGCACCAGGGACTGGCAAAGCGGTGACATGAACCGAAAAGGCGCTCTGACAAAAGAAATCACAAGGGTTAGTGCATTTCATTTGCACGTGAGGACTGCCCTGGTCCAGGGCGGAAGGGGACAGGCGCAACTTGCCAAAGAGTTACCAGATATTAAGTCCGCAGCCCCGCAAGCGGAGAGGCGTGCAGCCCCGGCGGGCTCGCACTTTCGCGCGGACCGCGCACCCTTCCAAGCTCCAGAGGCTCCGGGGGACCGGCGGGGAGCGGCGGCTGCCGGTGTCCCCAGCGTCACCCCCCTCTCTGGCAGGCTACCACCGGGAGGTAAAGCCGCGACCACTACCACGCCCTGGCACTCCCTTCACCCTCCCTCGGCTAAAAATAAAAATAAAGAAGAAAATACATGAAAGCACCGGGGGTTCTTTAAAACTCCGGGAGGCGCCAGAGCAGCCAGCAGATCGGAAGGCACGGAGCCCACCGCCAGGCAGAGCGAACCCGCCTGTTTACATCCGGCTGCCTCGGCGCGGAGACCCGGCCATGGAGAGGGTTGGGGAAATCTTACCAAATCTCAACACATGTGTGGTTCCTTGAGAATATCCAATCCACAGTAAGCAGAGCAGGAGTTTAATGGTGCGCCTGAAGACTGGATTACTTAGAATCGGGGAAATAATCTTCATGGTGTTTCTGTGCCCACACGCGCGGCACCCACTTCCCCGATCTAGCGTTAGGCTCCCGGTTCGGGCAGAAATGAGGATGCGTCGAGTGGTGACCGCAGACACGATCACGGCATGGTCACAGAGAGAGGAAGGAGTCTTCACTTCCCAAACCCATTAGCAATCGCTGCATGTTCTCCACTCACTGCGCCAAGGGGCAACCTTCCACTGCAAGGAATGGTGGGACATCCATGTTAGTCGGAGAGCATCCGGGAGAAATCCAGCACGCACACCCACAACGTCCGGCCGCGCGAGCCTGTGGAAGCAGAGGAGGAGGAAAATCAATAGGAAATCCAGCCCTGGAGACGGACGAGGTGTCGAGAACGAGCCACACTGCCAGGACAAAAGGCGCTTTGCTCGCTAAGGTTTTGCCAGGCCCTATTCTACTGCACTGCTGCACGGCTTCTGACGCGAAGCCAAGATTAAGTGAGAAAAATTGAGATAGCTGCTCGCCTCTCAAGGCTCCCTGCCAGTGAGCTTCCCAATATCTATTATGCAACCTATCTGATAGCCCGCCCTGAGTTTCAAGAAAGAAGTCGGATTAATTTGCATAGAGAAAAATCGCTTTTATTTTCAGTGAGTCTTTGCTAAGAGGATGAGTGGTGTATGTAAGCAGACTTCTTACAATCAACTGATGAATTTTAATAAACGACTAGCCAAATCAAAACCACTTTGCCTGGAAATTGTAAAAAAAAAAAAAAAAAACAACTAAGTAACCTCAGATGGAGGAATGTACTGCAAATCAAACTTGTGGTTAGGATGAAAGAAGTCTTATTTATACTTAAAAAAAATATTGACCAGGAATGAATATAGATTGAAATGCAATAGGGGAGATAAACCTAGTCTTTAAAAACTTGAGTGGGGTATTCCTTGATTACTACCCAGGAGTAAAGAGAAATTTCTTATTGAACTTTTAGGGGGAAAATGTTAAGTTGAAATGAAGGAATTATATATTCCCATCCACTTTTTAATCTAAACTAATTGTGCATATATATAAGACAATGATGTTTGAATTGGTGCAGCAAACTTCAAAGGCTTCTTCAATCATTTAGACTCAAATGTTTTCTCATTTTTATTTTCTCAATTTTTTTCTTTAAGAGATGGAATATGGGATCATAGCTTGAGCAACACTGACTGTTATATCTTTGTCTAAAAAGGTCTTATCACTTGCTGGTTTTCTGGTGGAAATATTTAGGGTCACCGGGTGGTGACTCTTGGCTTTTACAAGCAAGAATTTATTCAAAAGATAAAGTACAGAAATAGATATTATTTTAACATGAAATATATTTTTATTGTCAAAATAGGTAATATGCTGTCCACAGATTAAAAATATACAGTGCTAATCTTTCATATTAGGTGAAACTAACTTGGATAATAAATATATCGCTGTTAACATTTTTAAATGATTAAACAACACGAGAGGCAAACTGTTGGACCTGTATCTTGTAATTAATCTCTTTTTCATAACTAACTAATGGCATAGGTTAAACCTTATTAAAAGCTTTGAGATTATATCCCATTTGAAGACTCTCTAATTTTTAATAACAAGTGATGTAAGTTATATAAATATTTAAGTCTTGTTATTTTTCCTCCAAATAGCAAGAAAACATGAAAATGTTTTCATCCCATCATAGTGACTTTTTTCCATCTATATTTTCTTAAGACATTATCAAATATTGATTTGAAAATAAATCTACATTTTGCAAAGGTATTAAGTGGCATTGATTTTTCTTAAGATGGAGGCATAGCTGCAGTGTCAAAAATAAGTATCATGAATGGCTAGTTCTGCAGTCTAGCAGGCAATTCAATCAAAGAATTCAACTATCTGAGCACCTTAACAGGAACACCTAGTGCTAAAATCAAGGGTATCTAGCGACTCCTTCAGTCCATGTTTAAAATGTCTCTTATAAAACGCATACAGCCCAACATGTTCTGTCTTGTATTTGCTGTCTCATTTATTCCATTTTATTAGTTCATCTTATTTTTGATCCTAACAAAGATAATAATGACTGTCGGGTCAACAACAAGTCTTCATATTTTCATCTGCCAATACAACTAATGTCTACTGCCTGAAAATAGTACGTTCTGTTGTGACTAATCAAAATACTGAAATTGAGCAGTGTAGCTGGTATTTAGTGGAATCTGAGAAAATGAAAGATATCCTATCTCCCTGTTCATGTATTCTGTTAATATAAGACTACTGACATTACAGATCTAACTTGTCTATTTAAAACTAACATTCTAAACTGTTTGGTTTTGTGAGGTTATTTACTGGATGTCTGGTTGGAAAAGTGAAAGTTCAAGCTTCCAGATTCATGAAGTTCTTACACAATAAATTAAACAGTAAATAGACTAGCATATCTTTTCATTCTATTAATTGGCTCCCAAAGAACCAATTTTGTGCACATGCTATATTTCGTTCCTTTACATCCACCAACTAAGTCCAAAAGCTTTAAAACAACAGACAACAACTCCACCTGTCCAATTGAACTTCTGCAAGACTGAAGACGACCTTTCTTCAGGACCGCGGACAGCGCTCCAGGCATTGATTTATTCTGTGTAGTACATCCGAAGTAGTACAATGAATGGGTAACATGCCATTTGAGTGACAATGTGCATATTTCTACTGGACAGAGTCAGGAATTGGAATTATTGCACTGTTCACATTGTCAAGAGGACTATGTTATCAATTGTGTTGTGTATGCTTTCAGTGCAACTAACTGGGATTGCTTGACATACTTAAGATGTGCTATATGCATCCCTTTCTGGAGCATACAATTACAAAAGCCACTTACATTAACTGCAAGTTTCCTCATGAGCACTAAACTGCTTGTTTCTAAGTACAAAAACAATGCCTGAAAGATCACAATTCAGAATACTAAATAACATGCTGTCAATATTCAGTGGTTAAAGACATTTTTAAAAAATGTATAATTAATTATCACTTTCAATTCTCCACCTCCAGATTTCCATCTGTTACAAGGGTAATTAGACTAATTCTTGTTCTTTCTTATTAAACTTCACTCACTTCCCAGGACAAAACAAAATAAATACTAAATTTACCTTACCCACTACTACAAAAATGATTTGGTGATATAGTAAAGGCCTTATTGTGTGGCAATTTTAAAGTTATTACAAGTTTCTCCCCAATACTGATATCATAAATCATAGTTCTGAGGCTATCTGAAAAATTACTAAAGTCATTTCACTTTCCAGATTTAACTTTGCTTTTAAGATTGTGTCAGTTCTGTAATTTTCTCCTTTCTGACCAAAAAAACCCCACTACTATTGGGTATCAGGTGATCATATATATTTAGTAACAGTGAGATTTATACATTTTATTCTATGGCCTTGTTTGCTTTTTTTTTTTTTTCCCCCTTAGTTTAACCATATGGCAACCTTCATTTCCAGGAGTCAAAGCTCTGTAGGTTCCAAGGTCAAAGCAGAGATGACAAACTGCAAACACACAAACATACATGTACACACAGAGAGGAGCTGTGTTTAAAAGTAAACCTCAAACACACACACACACACACACACACACACACGGCTGACATGAAGAAATACCAAGGCTATGATAAATTTACAAAGGAGAAAATAAATGTCATGTTCATGTAAAGCTTGTTCCAACAACAACAACAAAAGCCATTCGCTTCATCTTTCACTATATTTTTATATTTCCCGACACTAATGACCTCTTATTCTTGGGCACTATTACTTGACGAGCAATTTTAGTTTCCTATTCTCCCAGTGATAATGAATCTTATTCTAGTTAGCTGCCACCTGCTGGGGCATGAACAAATGCGTAATAATCCTTATAGTACAACATTTTAAAAAACAATACCTAGAGCTTGTGCTGGAAACAGCAAATATATATCTTAAAACAACCTGAATTTTAAAGGAGTTTCAAAGATTTTTCCATGCCATATCTATATTTAAAATTTTCAAGTGAAATTCTTACTAAGGTTTCCATTTGACTTGTCATGGCATTCATACTGTTATGTGACATTTGAGAAACCTCATCTTATAGTAACACCTAACCTGTTCTTTCATGAAAGTGGCCTGTTGCATTTCAGCTTGGCTAAAATAAACACACTACTTATCCATGGCATTAAAGGTCCCAGAATAAAGTCAGGGCTGAGATCAATTGAAACCACACTGTTGCATACTTACAACTCAATCTTCTTAACTGTGAATGCCATGCTATCCCTTATGATTCTAAACACATTATCAGCGTTCCACCAACATTCTGCCGCATTGATGATTAATGACATTTAGAGTTTTGATTAATTTTTAGATGCTGACTAGAAGTGTATCTTAATTAATAAATTGACGAGAAATAGATGTAGATGTTCTGGAACTTTTTTTTTTTTAAGTTTCAACGCGTGCAATCTTCAATGGGTTTAAAGAGAAGAAAACAAATAAGACTTCTAGAAATCACTCATTTTTCTACCGCCTTTCTCCTGCGTGTATTTTTGTTTGTTGGTTGGTTTAACTCGGAAGTTTTAAAGGCCACTGGAAGGAAGTTGGTAAGCTGCCTTGGTGGTTACCAGGAATAGACTCTATACAAAGTTATAAAGTAATGAACTAAGACAAACCGAGATTGAAACACAATCGCATATCTTTCAGCAACTAAACTGAGACGAATTAAGTGGATCAATCATCTCTTGTGAAATGAAAATCATCATTAATCCATAAGATAAGATCATGTCTGATGGCAGAATACTTACAGTATGGAGATGAAGAAATGTGAGAAGATCATCTGTGCACTACCAAAAGCAGAGTCATAGTAAGTTTTCTAATATCCCCTGTTCCCTACACTGGAAATCATAATCGATCGAAGGAGATTTAGCTCGGCCGTGCTGTTTGCTAAAGAAGCCCTATCTCCTTAAAGGTAAAAATGTCAGGGGAGGCAGTTCATTAAAAGTTCCGGAGGTTTATGATCCACCCGGTGACACTGCCCCCTCCTTACCCTAATGGGACGCCCTCCAAGTTTTTTCAGAAGCTCTTAATACCGACGCTGGTTAAGACAAATGTCGGTACCACCTCAGCGCGGGACTGAGGAGCAGGGTTAAGGGAAGGATGGGTGGACAGAAGGAAGGATGGGGAGTTCGTCAGACCCGCAGGCAGACACACGGCTTCTTGCCATCTGTCTCGTCCTCTTCGCCTCGCGTGAGCCCCCGTAGCCGAGGCCACCTCCTGACACGTCCACTTACTAAATCATCTTCCGCGGAGGGCACAGGCGGCTGCAGCCCACGGGGCCACCGGCATCCTTGCGGGGCGCTGGCGGGGACCAGCGGGACAAAGGCACCCGCGGCGAAGCGGTCCGGCGGGTGCCGCGAGCGCACGGAGCTCCGCCGCGATGCTGTCCGCCTCCTGCCTCCTCTCCAGGCGGAAAACACCCCTCGCCCGCCCCGCGGTCCCTCCCGTCCTCGCGCAAACCAGCAGCTCCGAGCGGAGCCCGCCGCCGGGGAGTCCTTACCTGGCGCTGGGGGGAGGGGGGCGAGGCGGGCGGGGAGGGGGTGGGGTGGCCCTCGGGGCGGAGCGGCTGGAGGAAGTCGGGTGGAAAGTCCCCGGCTCCCAGCCCGAGCAGCGCAGCCGCCGGCGCCGAGCGCGAGTGACGGCGGCGGCGGCGGAGACGGTGACCGAGGAGCGGCCGCGGCGGCGGCGGAGACGGACACGCCTCCTGGCGGGGGTTCCGCGCCTCTTGCTTTAAAGGCGCCGCGCGCCTTTCCCCGCGGCCCCCGCCGGCTCCCGGCCGCCGCGGCCGCCCGGGCGCGGCTCCCGCCCCTGGACCGCGGAAGCCAGAGTGAGAGAACGCCTGGCGCCCCTAGACTGGGACGCCAGGAAGGCCCCGGCCGGGACTCCGGCCCCGGCGCGCACACCCGCCTCCCGGGATGGGGGACCGAGACCGGGATGCTCGGTCGGGGAGTGAGTGATGCAAAGCGCCAAGGGAGTCGCCTGGCCTTGGGTAGTGACAACACGAGTGAGGGGCCCCCGCACGTTTGGTTCTGGGTGGTGGCTTGTATGCCTTTCCGAAACCATAGCAACTGAACTCCTCCGCGGCTACCAGGGTTAGGGGAGCAGCTGGTAGTCTCCAAAGTGGTCCTCTCAGTCCAACGACTGCCGTTTCCCTTTGAGATTTGCGGGGACGATGTGGCTCTGCGCCCCCTCCGGCCTCCGCCTCCAGCGCACACAGCTGAGGCGCTCCTGCGCGGCGGGTATTCCCTAATCCCGGGAGTCGCAGCTCCCGGTTCCCTGCCTCTATTGCTGAGAGCACATGCATGGAAAGGGACTTTTCCTGAGTGTTGGGGGCGAAGCGGGCCCGTCTCTGTGCATGTCAGGTGCCTTAAATGGCAGACCTCCTTCCCCGGGTCCCTGAACTCTCAATCTAAGCAAACTGCAGAAAGAAGTTGTATTGAGATCCTGTAGGCGCCAAACCTGAGGTCTCAGACTCTAAGGATGGAAAGGGGAGCCTGAGGGGCAGCCCCGGTTTGGCGGCCACCCTTCTGAGTTCCCGGGAGGACTTTTTAAAAGGCCAACGACGCGGAGTGGCACCTGAGTGCCCGAGTCTCCCCCGCAGCCTGGCTTCCAGCAAGGGGCAAGCGCGGGTAGCGCACCAGGCTCCCCCACTTCTCGGTGGAAACGATTAGCTTCTGCAAACAATCCCAGATTTCCGCTCCTCTGGGTCGGAAAAGTCAACATCTATTCAATACCCGTTGCTATTTTATTCTCAGCCCTACAATATTAACTGGAGCAGACTTAGCAGTTTCCCCCAGAGGAAGAGGCGAACTGCGATTCTCGAGATTTTAGTGAGGCTGAGCGGGAACAGGCCGGGCGCCCCGGGCTCAGGAGACAATTTGCAAACGGGCTGTGGAAGGAAGGGGCCAGGTGGGATCCCGCGGCTCTGCACAGTCCCTAGCAGCCCCATCGCTGGCGGCACTCCAATCTCTGATTCCTAAGATCCGCAAGTAGAGAGGCTCTGGATCCCCAGAGACCAGTTGTATAGGCTGGATATGAGCATCTGTCCTTCTGCTGCCGGCTTCCCGGCAGCCCTCGTAGAGTTAAGCCCTTACCCGACCCTGGCGCAGCAATGCCGCCCTCTACACCCTGAGGCTAGCGCCTGACTCAGACTGGCTTTGAAACACACAGAAATTCATTGCTGCCCAAACCACCAGTCTCTACCCCCTCGGTCACCACCCCGGGCTCTCTGCGCCCCCCCCCCCCCCCACATGCCTGCTGAGCCCTCCCGAGTGGAGGAGACTAGAGACCTAGGTTAAAGAGAGACGAGTTAGCGGCGGTGGAAAGTCCGTTAGTCATTTAAAGATCCCGGGGGTGGCTAGGAGGCTCCCGTAATTAAGTCAACAGCAGCCTTGTTGTACCAAGTAAATAAATAGTCAATGACTCTATTGTGAATCCTGGAGCGGGCACCACAGACGCGTGACTGGCTCTGGGCGCCTGGGCTCCAGCTGCTGTGACCTGCAGCCTAATGGCCCCTCCAGGCACAGCTGAGTTAGGGCCAGGCTCAGAAAAAAAAAAGAAAAAAAAAAAAATGCCCCATTCAGTCCCAGTCCTCCAAGGGAGTAATGGAGAAAACTTGTCTGCTGGCCAAAGACACTCTCCTTGTCATCATGACACCCACCCACTTCCAGGGAGAAAGGAACAAAGCACCAGATGTGAGTAGATTCCAGGGGAAATCCCTGAGTGAGTGAAGGCACCCAGCTCTTTGGTGGTGATTCTGAGAGTGTAGAATAGAGAGTGTGTCTAATTTGACCTTAAGTGTTTAGCATAAGGTCTGGTGTGCAGTAGCTGCTCAATGAAAGAAGGGTGGATTACTGGGACCTGCCCACCACTTTTTACTCTGCTGTCGCCAGGAGCCTACATTGTACTTGGGGAAGAATAGACTTAGGAACAACTTCCTGTGAGTGCTGTTTGCGATCTTAGAACCTAGCCATGGAGTTCTTTCCCAGAACAAACAAGACACATTCATCAAGAGAGAAGTAATAAGCCCTAGCAAGGGCATGGGTGACGGGGGAGAGAGCTAGGAGAAGAGGAGAGCAAATCACAGTGATACACGTTGTGACAAACATATTTGGGCAACAGAAAAATATTATCTAGAGGAAAGTAGACTCGGGAGCTTTAGACTCTACAATTCATTTAACTCTTCAAATATTCTCCAACACATAAAGAGATCTTTTTCATGATTTATTTTAAGAAAATCAGATTCCACATTTCTTTTGGTGCAACTATGAAGGTTTCACCTCCCATTCTCAAATCGCCCTTGAGACTTAATCTTCAATATCTGAGAAGGTTGCTAAGTCCCTCAGCTAGAGTCTAACACAGAAACTACCTCCTACCCTCTCTTGCCTTGTTCCCACCCTCTCTTTCTTACCTGATGAAGTGCTATGAGAACATTAGCAACTCTGAGTTTCTGAGTCCTGGAGATCCAGCAGAAATGAATCTGAATTCCCAAGCTCACTACTAGGGTTTGTTTGTTTGGTTCTGGTTTGGTTGAACTGAATGTAAAATGGGAAGACATAATTTTGGACCATCTCATCCAACGTCTTCATTTTATAGGTGATAAAAACCAAAGTGAGAGAAAAGGAGTAACTTGCTCAGGATGTGACAGAACTGAGACTGCCTTCTAGTTGTACAGAGCAGCACCAGGCTGTCTCCTGTGATCCCCTTTCAAAACTCAGACTCATATAAAGTTAGGACTAAAGGAAGCTTCAAAGAAATCTACTCCATTTAAGCTTTGCAGACCTTTCTTTCATTCAGAAAAATGTCAATATGTGCACATGGCCTCAACATTTTGCATATAATAATAGGAGATTCAAAACTTGAAGCACAAGCTGGTGAGGGACCCCTACACTCCAGGCTGGGAATCACCAATCTAATTCAACAATATCACTTCACAGATGAGAAAATCTAGACCAAACAAATTTACTTAGAGTCACAGAGTGAGTTAAGAATAGTTCCAGGACTAGAGACCAGTTGTCTTGGTTCCCACCTATTCCCATTCCCCCAGCTCCCTGTAGTCATAATTGGACATAAATTACACTGAGGTGTTAATAACTCATAATGGCCTAGTGGATTTTTCTCTCAGAAGAATTAGTATTTGTGCTTGAAGGGTGGGATCTATTATTAATTATTGAAACTTCTTAATACACTTACTGAGTACATACTATCTGTCCAACAGTATTATAGTGCTAGCAAAACAACAATGATCAAATTAAACAAAATGTTTGCTCTCATTGAGCCTTCAGTTTAGTGCAAGAAGACAGACAATAAAAAAATATACAATCAAATATGTAAGATGTAAGGTAGCAAGAAGAGTTTTGGAGAAAAATAATGCAGAATAAGTATCAGGACATATTAGGAGGATGGGTTGGGAAGGAGTTATTTTATAGAGAGTGGTCATGGAAGGTATCCCTGATTAGTTGACATTTGGGCAGAAATCTGAAGGAAGTAAGGGAAAGAGCCATGTGAGTATTTGGAGAACGGTTTCCAAGCAGAATAAATGAGAAGCATGAAGGCCTTGAGGTTGAAACAAGTATAAAGCCCCTGAGGAAGAGTAAAGAAGGCAATTCTCAGAGATGAGACAAGAGAAGGGTAGAAAATTCAGTTAGAGAAGAGCAGAGAGGGTCATGAGAAAATTGTGGATTACTCTCTGAGGGCAACACAAAGCCATGAAGGAATTGAAACCAGAGGAGGGGTATACTCTGACAAACAAAAAGAGCCACTCTGGCTTATCTATTAATACAGACTAGGCTTAATAACAGACAGGGTGAAACAAGGTCTGAGAGTCTACTGCAATAACCCAGATAGGAGCAGATTATGGACAGGACCAGGATAGTAGCATGGGAGTGATGAAAAAGGGTCAGAATCTATACATATTTTTAGATAAACCTGAAATAATTTGCTCATTGATCAGATAAAGGATAACTTTATAGCTTTGGCTTGAGTAACTAGGGAACAGAGTTGTTATGTATTGAAATGAGGAAGATTATAGACGGTTGGAGGATATCAGTGAATAATGAGTGAGGATTTGAACATATTAGGTTTGTGACATGAATCAGACATCCAAATGGAGATACTGAATAGGCAGTTGTGTACAATAGGTCTGGAGTTCAGAGGAGAGAATGACATTTGCAAGTTATCAGCTCATAGAATCGTGAGGCAATGTGATAATATAGGGGATACACGTAAACAAGGAATAAAGAGTTCTCAAAACTGAGCACTGAGTCCAAAATGTAGACATTGAGGAGATGGAAGGAACCAGGAAAAAGATAGGGAAGTAGCAGGAACTGAGGTAGAATAAGAATCAAGAGTTTCCCAGAAGCCAAGTGAACACAGTATTACCCAACGTGAGTAATTCAGTTGTGTTAAATGCTGCAGAATAGCGAGCACTAAGAATTGGCCATTTGACACCATGATGTGGAAGCCCCTGTTGACCTTGATTAGAGCAGTTTTGGGGTAGTGGTAGGGAGTAAAACATGCCTGAAATAAGTTCAAGAGAGAACTGCAGGAGAGAAATTGAAGATAGAGAATGAAACCATTTTTTCCCAAGGAGTTTTTCTCTTAAGTGCTGAAGAGAAATGGGGTGATATCTAGAAGACAATGAGGGATCATAAAATTTTATTTTTACACAGGAGATAGTAAGTACAGCATGTTAGGGTTCTGACAGGAGTGGCAGTGGGAAAAACAGATGCCAAAGAAAAGATGGATGTATGTCCTTAACCAGTCAATAAAGGATGGGATGAACTACAAGCAGAGACACTACCCTTAAATAGGAGAAGGGTCAATTAATCCCAGAAATAAGAGGGGAGGCAGAGTATAAAGTATGGATGTCAATTGGTTTCTGGGTGTGGTGCTGAGAGTCCATTTTCCCTATATGAGCTCCAAAAGCCCACCCTGGGCTATCTTGCTCTAGGCTCCCGTGATCCTCTCATGCAGATACCTGCTTTGCTGGGTCTTCAGATTTACTAGTGAATTTTTTAGTAAGAGGAGAGGAAGAATGGGAACAGAAAGAAGATATGAATTCCTCTTATTCTTTGTGTTTTTTTCATGAACTAAGAATAAAAAACAATCTGAGAGTCCTGAGTGGGGAAGAAAGTATTAAATGTCTAAGGAGAATAGAGACAATCTGATGTTTTTATCTATGACATGGAAGTGTAAGAGGGTAATGAAATGTAGTTGATGCTTTTCCAATACTCAGGGTCACCCTACCTTGATGACTTTACAAAATCTTTGAATATTTCAAGGTCTCAATCATCCTTTCTACCAGTATGAATATTAGGCTTTTGGAGTTACAATCCTTCGTGCATCCACCCCACTACTTTCTGCTGCCCCCTCCCTCACCAATACCTAAATCTTCACATTCCACTTCAACTCCTACCTAATTCATTTATTATTTTAGCAAATAATTATTGAGCACCCATGGTTTTCCAAAGAAATGAAGACAAGACAATGAGGAAAAAAAACGTAGACAGTACTTCTTGTAAGATATTTACCAGAAGGTAAGTTGTGCTGGACTTTCAGCCCTAGCAAAAAAGAAGCAATGATGATCACTAGGAGTGTGGAATAGTGGAGACAACTTCTCACTCTGGGAGGGATAGAAAGGCATACAGGGGCAAGAGCATACATTCTCCAAAGTATAGGACCTAATTCACCAGAAAATCAGGAAACTGATGAATATAAATTCTCAGGACCATTTCCCATCCACCTCTGCTCTCTACTTTTTTTCTGGAAGGTTAACGTAAGAAAAAAAGTATTATTTATCTAAAATCTATTCTAGGTACAGTTTTGTATAAAACACCACATTTCATTCTTTCAGCAGTTTTATCAAATACAAAATTTTCATTTTAAATATGAGAAAACTAAAACAGAGAGAGGTCATGTAACTTGCCTATGGACACACAACTAGTGAAGGCAAGACTAATATTCAACCCTTTTTAGTTTATTTTTCTTGTTAATACACCAGAGGAGGTAGGTGGGAAAAAGGAGTATCTGTCCTAATTCTCTCTTATCCCAAAGAATTTCAGATGCTGTTTCTAAGAAGCAAGGGATAAATCTCTATAAATTGGGCTGGGAATATGGAGGGTGGGAGAATACGGAGCAACTCAGACTGAGCAGATTTACACCCTCAGCAGCTCTCTGAGAAAAGGCTTCGCCTAGAGCCAGAAATCAGAAGGAGTTGCCTCTTAGAGAAGAAGCCAGCTTAAAAGTAAATGGAGAGCTCTTTTTTTTTACCCTTTATCGTAGTCCAAGTAAAACCCCAGAACTTAACCTGATCCTCTAAGAATGTTCTCAACAGATCTTAAAGGATATCCTCTGCCAAGAGCATATTTTTGCAATAAGCAAGAGCCGAGGACAAAAGCACCTCTGGTAAAAACTCTTTGTCCATAAAAAATAATGCATTCCTATTTATTCCTTCTATGAGACAAGCTATACCTATCAGTTATTAATGCTAACCTTCTGACGATATAACTGTCCAGTGGAGATGGACGGAATGGAAACTGGAGACGATTTCTAAGGATGTTGTATTCATGGGTTGTTCCAATGACAGTGTAGAATTCACTTGTGTATGTCACAGAATTCAAGCAATCTTTGTAAACTGGCTCAGAATGTCAAATATAGCTTTGTATCCATTTTCCATTTGTATTCATTTAAGGTGTACAACATGAGATGTTTTGATATACACATACATGATGAAAGTTGACCACAGTTGAGCTAATTAACATATCTACTTACATAGTTATATTTTCTATTTTTATTTTTTTTGTAATGAGAACACAAAATCTACTCTTTGAGTGAGCAAACTCTGATTGATTCAGTTCACCATAGAAGAAGTCATTTTGGCATAGAATTAAGACTGCTCCCTTAATAAGCCTTCCCTGGAGGGGTCATCCATGCTGTAGAAAGCTATTATGGAGGGTCTTTAGAAACTGGCCAGGCTGTCAATAGATTTTCTTTCTCTAAGTTAATGTAATGATTCTAATTTGAAAAGTTTTTGAATCTCTTATTACAGGTGAGCTCAGCTTTAAGGGCTGACATTCATTAAGGACATGAACACTCTGCTAACCACCTACATTTTACATTCCTTCCTACTGAAGGATCACACACGATGTTGGATCAGAGCCACTGTGGCCTGGTGTGGATGTGCACTGTTAGAGAGCACACAATAGAGGTCATGGGATTCAGTTACGGTTTTTAATTCTGTAAATTAGTGGATGAGGCAATAAGTTTAAAATGAAAGGGAAATGAGTCAAAAGGAAGCTAGAATAAAAATGTAGGCCCATACTCTGTATGATAATGAAAAGTATGAAAATCAGAAAATAAACTTTTATTTTGCAATCTGTTGGCTTGACAAACTTTTAATACATAACTGTCTCAATCTGCTTCCAGATCAGCATCCCTCTGTAAACACATGTTATATTTGAGTACAGAGAGATGGACAATAGCAATGCATCACTTAATTGCATCAATATTTTATGTAGTTGATCATGTAAGAATCAGGAGCAGATTTAGCCTTCTCTGTGGACTGTAGGGACTAAGGGTTTGTTGACCACGTTTCCACTTCATAGACAGAGTTATCCAACCAAGAATCTGTTTACAAACTGAAAATGTGGTCAAACACACTGTCCCTGATGTTTTGTTTGTTCTTCTTGGCTGACAGATTGATAGTTTTAGAGTTATTTCTACAAAGCTAGATACATAGATAATTAGGAAAATAGAAAAAAGACTCTGTGGTATGGAAATTAATAATCTCTGAAAATTGGAAATTGCTAGTTAAGTCAGAAGAAATATAGTAATTACTATATTATGCTTCAATATTCACTCATTTAAAACAAGACGTGGGTTTTAGGTTTTATATTTTTATGCATTTCACTATGCTTATAACACTATAACAAAGAAATTAGGAGTCAAGATCCAACTGTCACAAACAAGAATTATGGAATTTTGTCTCAGTTATCATGGGGGGGAATCTGGAATTTACAAATCTTTTTCATTTATTTCTTCTCATTCTATATTTATAACCATCCCTACGGAGTACCAAGAGACATATTATTCTCATTTTATAAGTGAAGAGAAAAGGCTTCAAAATAATTTTATGCAATAGCCAAAACAATATCGAACTCAATGTTCCATCAACTGAAACTTTATTTAAATATAATGTCTTTGGTAAGTCAATTAGTTCCCTTATGCTTTTGTTTTCTCACTTGTAAAATCTGGAACAGGAATTGATTTTGAAATCTATAAGGTTCCTGCAATTAAGCAACAACAACAACAACAAAAAGCTATGGTTTTTTTTGGCAAAACAAGTATTTCATTGCACTTATTGGTACAACTCAGGCCTCTGGACTCTTACCACTAACTGGTGAAGCACATCTGAGATCAAGAATTGTGCTGCAGATATAGTGCTTTTGTTTTGAGCCTTCATTCAAAGTCATCAGAAATATGCAAAACTTAATTTTAACTTAAAAAAGTTTTCCTGCAAATGAAGTGACACTTTTTGTTCACCTAGCAAAAAACACTACAAATACTAATTTAGCTATTTTATGTCTAAAGTTAATGTATAAAAGAAGCAACACCATAGTGCTTTTCATAAATATCACCTTTTAAAACTCAACCATTCACTTACTCAGTATTTGGATCCAAGCAGCTGAACATTTCTAGAGAAAATTAAAGAACTAGGGCGTTCTGGGTTGAATAGTGTGTCCCCCAAATTCATGTCTACCTAGAACCCGTGAATGAGACCTTATTTGGTAAAAGGAACTTTGTTGATATAAACAAGTTAAGAAGAGCCATACTGGATTAGGGTGAGCTCTAAGCCCAGTATAATTCGTGTCTTTATAATAAAAGTGAAATGTAGACACTGACACATACAGAGGAGGGAGTATTGTGTACAAGGCAGAGGCAGAGGTAGGAGTGACGCACCTACCAAAGAAAGTCAAGGATTGTCAGCAACATCCAGAAGCTGGAGAGAGTTTTGGACAATTTCTCCCTCAAATCCCTCCGAAGGAACCAACACTGCCAACACCTTGATTTTGACTTCCAGTCTCTGAAACAACGAGAACATAAATTTAAGTAGTTTCAAGCCACCCATATTGTGGTGCTCTGTTATGACAGAACTAGGAAGCTGATATGTGCACACTGAATAAACTTAATAGTAAATTACACATTTCAATTAAATTCTCAATACTGCTCTACAAGTTTGTTCTCCCACTCCCTTAGACAATTATTTCACATATCTTTCCTTCTCCTCCAAATACTCATCTCAATATATAATATGATTCATTCCTGCTTGAAACAAAAGAAGCCATCAGACAGGGATTCATTCACCCTCCCATCAGCAAGTGCATTGACCTGTTGATACCTATTCCTGTATCATGACACACACTTGATCTCTCAAGAGATGGCATGACCCTGCTTTCACTTTCAAAAGTCAACCTGTAACTTGTGCTCTAGATTTTGTACTCTCTCGTATCCTCAACAGTCTAATCTATCATTTAGAATTTCCATCGTAAGGAAAAATAAAAGAAGAAAACAAGTTTCCATTCCATGTCTCCCTTCAGCTATTGCCCCATTTCTTTTCTTTTCCGTACAGTAAAAGTCCTTGAGTCATCTGATCTTCTATTTTCCTACATCTCCTGCTCTCACACACCACTATACATCTGTCTCCTCCATTTCACTGAAACTGCTCTTGATAAGATCACCAGCCTCCTCCATGATGCCAAATCCTATAGTCCTGCACCTGTCCACACCTTCTTGACTTGTCAAGGGCACTTTATATTTATATGCCAACTTCATTTTCTTATAATACTTTTATTATTACTACTACTATTATAATATTAGTTGTACCACATTTTTTCTGCTGTTCCTTTTCAATCTCCTTTTTGGCCTCTTCCTCACTTTGGTGATGTCTAAATGTTAGCATGATCCAGTTTTAGATCTTCTTTTGTATTCCTAAGTGAATTAATCTAGTGCTCTGGTTTTCAATACCATCTATATGCGAAAGATCTATCTCCAGTTTTTGCCTCTCTCATCATCTCTAGACTCTTATACTCAGTTTCATTTGAAGGTCTAATAGGAACATGTTCCAAGCAGAACTCCTGATTCACCCCAAAACTTTTACTTTTAGTCTTCCCAATAGCAGTGAACAGCAGCAACATCTATGCCATTGTTCAAGTCAAAACTCTGAGTCACACATAATTTTTCTCCTTCTTTCACCAAGACCCCCAAGATATGGCCAATTTATCACCATATCTTGCTAGCTTTCCCCCAAATATATACAAAATCTGTGCATCTCTTTATGTTTATTGTCATGACCGTGGCCCAAGCCACCATCACTTTTCACCCACGCCTTTGCCATAACACATTCAATTTTATTCTTGTTTCTTCTCTTGCCCCTGTGGTCCATTTTCCACATAGCACCAAAGAGATCAACCACTATTACTTCCTCTTGCTTAAAACCCTCTGATACCGGCCCCATTTAATGAACTTTTGTGATCCTTCACTCCTTACAACGATCCTACAAAGCCTACTTATCCCTGTAACTTTATTTCCTACAAATTTCACCTATCTTACAATGATGCAACTATTTTATTTTTTGTATGTTTGTTTGTTTGTTTGTTTTTAGAGATAGAGTCTCACTCTGTTGCCCAGGCTGGAGTGCAGTAATACAATCATAGCTCATTGCAGCCTGAATTCCTGGACTCAAGTGATCTTCTTGCTCCCAAAGTGTTGTGTTTACAACCACTGCTTCTAGCCCTATACTGGTGTTTATTTATTTTTTTTCCACTGAATACTCCATGCTCCTTCTGGCCATATAGTCTTTGAGTCATTTGTTTCTTATGACAGATTTCCTGCTTTCTCTGCCTGGAGTTCTCTTGCCCTAGATCTTCATATAGTTGAGTTATTCTCATCTTTTAGGTCTTAGTTCAGTTGTTACTTTCTCCAGGATGGCCTCCTTGGCCATCCAACCCCACTTGCTACACTCCATTATGGTATCCTGTTTTATTTTCTTCTTAGTGCTTATCTCTACCTGCTTCACTAAAATCTAACTCCCTTAAGAGTGGGGCCATGGTTTTCTTATTTATCACTGTATCCTCAGGGCCTGACATGGAATAGGTAGGCAACAAACATTGATGATGATGAAGACTTATTATTCCAAAATTGCTATGCAAAATGTAGTCAATTTAATCACAAAGACACTATAGTTTCTAACATGTAAAACACCATGTTATATGATGCTTATCATATATTTTATGTTCATTATAATTTTCAGTTAAAATATTATAAAAAATTCTCCAACTTACAGACTTTAAATCTTTCTTGTTTCATTTCAGAAATAGAACTTCATAGATAAAACCGATAAACCTGTCACTGCATAAGACCAATTTTTTTGGAGGTGAGCTTCTGTTTCGTTAGTCCTTGGATAACAATTCCAAAAGACAGCAATTTCATCTGATTGTGCTCAGAAAACTAGCACTTTTTGTGCATGTTTCAGTAGTTTAGTGGCCCCTTTACTGTCACCAAAGCAAAAGTGATTGTAGCATCTCTTATATTCTAATTATTTCTCTTTTCCCCCAATATTACTCATTTGTGATTGTTCAAGAGTCTGGTAGGTGATCCATATTCTAACATTCTAAAATCTGATGGGAGGGGAGAAAAAAGATAGTTTATAGTATTATTGTTTTCTGGGTCCTTTTATGCCCCTTTGAGGATGGGAGAAGGAACAGATTGAATAACTATTACATGCAGACACTCTGTTAAATATGTTGCACATTTCATGTCATCCAGCTCTCCTAAAACAATCCTTCAAAGAAAATATGGAGACTGACTTGAGGGGTCTTCAGATACTCCGTCTACTGGGTGACTATCGAACATTCATGCTTTTCATGCTTCCAAAGTTCATGCTTTTTCACTCTACTTTCTGGGAATGACAGATGGCAAAAGAACATCACTTTAAAAACAAAGTGTATTAAATGAGATAGGAGGCCATTTCCTGGCTGAGTATATATACACTTTGATAATATGTTTGGTTTCACATCAAGGAATCTTCAGAATAGTGTTCCCCTCTTTTCTATAAAAGTAGTTTAATTCCAGAAGGACAACTCCAACCATTTGAGAGTAAGCTAATTTTCAGGACTTTATCTCAGCATATTGGTGAAATGTCTCATTTATATGTCAGTTTTCTTATACTGTTTCAGACAGGCAACAAAAAAATAGTTGTTGTTTTTTTTTTCCTGGTTGAAATACCTTTTAAACAGAATTCTAACTTCCAACTCCATTGACCCTTTGTAAACTCTTCAAGTTCAAAACTGATTTTAAGTTTGGCAGTTTCTATTGCCTGCAATATAAAGGTGAGGGAAATCTAAGATTAGACCATCAAGTGTGGAAAAAGAAGATATAATTGATAGAAACCAGGAGACATGTATTTCAGCTCACTTCCACTGCAAAATAAGGGCTACCTACCTCAGGGAAAGAGATTTTTGAAGATTGCAGAATATTGATTTAAAAAAATGACTGTAGTGAAAGTCCTCTTGAAAGTATATTAATTGATATATATTGTATATACTCATTAATGCAGAATTGGTACACATGCTCTAAATATAGAAAAAATAAAATAAAATCAGAAACTTTCCAGAAAAATTTAAAATTGCATTTGTATAAGAATGCATATTTTTTCTGATGAAAAATCGAGAATATTTCATATGCTTGTACAGATGCTTGTACATAAAATATTTTCTGTATCCACTTCTTAACCTCCTTTATCTTCTTAAACTGTACACAGACATAGAGTGATTTTTCTTTTTGTCAAAGAAAATGCTACAATTTCTAAAGCTGCCCATTGAGTGTTTCTGAGCCATAGCCAAGAGCTATTTCAAAATGAGGACAGATTTCTTTTCTCCCTAGGGACAGACAGCATGATGTTTCTTCAGCCTTGCATTCTAAGCTTTTTCTCCCTCAGTTCTTGTCCAATACCAGGCATAAAAAGACACTTCTAGTATTAAAATGCTGACAGCAATCAAGGTGGGATGAGGTTCATTTTTTATTCATTTCATGTTAAATTAAATCATCTGTAGCTGTGTAACTATGAATTTAGCCATTCATTTAAAGAGAAACAAAAGAGATTTCAACCACTCCATTGGAAAGGAAACAACTATCAGATTGTTCTCAGATATGGGTCAAGAACAGGTCATCATGAATGTAGTTGAGCATAATTATGACATACATTCATAATTCCTGGCATTGCCTCCATACTCCTCAAAAAGCATGCAATGAGAATACTTTAGATACCCAGGACTACATCTTCCTAAACCATCACTGTGTTATGGCAAGCCTGGCTTGCCCATCCATTTTATTTGCATCTGCAATAGTAAAACAACAGTGCATTTTGTTATCATTGCAGAGTTCTCCCAATACAGCACTTTTTCATATTTTCATAGAGTTAGAACAACTTGCAGATGAATTCTCACAACATCCCTTCTGACTTCCCACGTGGATTCAAACACAATATGCAATTATGTCATTTATATCAGTAGAGAGAAACCAAGAAAGGTTAATGTTCCAAAGCTTTTAACGGAGTTCTTTCTGCATCATACCATTTTATTTCTTTGAGAGGAAAGAAAATAGTTATATATGGTGATAAAAGAGGTGAACCAAATAAGCCTGGATCATATAAGTGATATTGAGTCAAGCTTTGACTCTCATATTCTCTCTCACTTGCTACAGTTTGAGAATCCATGAAGTTACTAACATTCTTTCCCATTATTTGAATTTTCTACCTATTTAACTTCCAGGATGGGAGGTTACAAGAGGGAGTAGAAAAAAAGTAATACATTTTGGGTGTGGATCATTTGCTTTATAAAGAACAAGAGTGTTAATTGATAAGGACCAAATACAAATCCCATTTTGAAAAGAAAAAAAATTTAATAATTCACCTCAACTATTATTTCAGTGTTTTTGTTTGTTAGTTTTGGGGTGTGTGTGTGTGTGTGTGTGTGTGTGTGTGTGTGTGTGATGTTCTAATACTAGTATTCATGCTGCCATTGCAAAATTCTCCTTTCTGGACTAAGATTGTTGAAACAGGATTAAGTTTAGCAAGGAATATGTGTATAAACATTTCTATAGCACTTCTGCTGCTCTCTGCCTGTCAACTGCCACTAAGGGCTCAAGTCAGAATGTGATATCACAAAAAGAAAGGCAAGTAAACACATGGGGATTGAGCAGAAGCTACAGGCTAATATAAAGGACAATTACTAATGATATATTAAACTTTGCAGCGTAAAGGAACATGGATCTGAGAAATGAATCTAATGAATCCAAGAAGGAGGTTATACAGAGCTCAGGTACCAGAAGCTGAGGATCAAGATCTAAGCAGTAAAGATGGTGAGTTTGAAAGAGAGAGCACTTGGAGCCAAATCTAGGCACCAAGAGACTTGGAATCAAGAGCAGAAATTCAGAGTATTAAAGACAGTACCCTCTTCAATGGGAAAAAGAAATGAGCTATCAAATCATGAAAAAACTATGGAGAAATATTAAATGCATACTACTAAGTGAAAGAAGCCAATCTAAAAATGTATCTACTGTATGAATTCAATTATATGACATTCCAGGAAAAGCAAAACTATAGAAAGAGTAAAAAGATTAGTGTTTGCCAAGGATTAGGAGAGAGGGTGGTATGAATAGGCAGAGCACAGATTTCAGAGCAGTGAAACTACTCTGTATGATACATAATGGTGGACATGTGTAATTTTACATTAGTCAAAACCCATGGAATGTACAAGACCAGGCACTGACCCGAATGAAAACTATGGATTTTGGGTGATGATAATGTTTCAGTGTAGGTTCACCAATTGTAACTAATGCATCACACTGATGAAGGATGTTGATAGTGGGGAAGGCTATGTGTGTATGTGTTGATGAGGACAGAAGGTATATAGAAAATCTCTCTACTTTCCATTCAATTTTGCTGTGCAGTTAAAACTGCTCTGAATATAATTTTTAAAAAGATAGCATCATTAACATCAAAGCAGAACTAGCAGCAAGATTGCTTCAGCATCAACCCAGAATATCAATCAAAAAGGAGACAAAGCAGGCCTTTCCATTCAGGGCCAGGCCCAACCTTAGGAATAATGAAACAAGACTAAATCTAGAGGTGGGTGATGTGCTGAACTGAATTGTGTTCCCCCTACCGTCAATGCATATGTTGAAGCCCTAATCCCCAATGTGATGGTATTTGGAGATGGGGCCTTTGGGAGATAATTATGTTTAGATGAGGTAATAAGTTTGGGGCCCTCATAATGGCATTCGTGCCCTTATGTGAAGAGACACCTGAGAGCTTGCTCACTCTCTTTCTCTGGCATGTGAGGACACCCCACGCAGGCAGCCATCTGCAAGCCAGGAGGAGAACCCTGGCCAGAACTCAACCATGCTGGCACTTTGACTTCAGACTTTTAACCTCTAGAACTGTGAAAATAATTGTTATTTTTGTTTGTTTGTTTAAGACACCCCGCCAATATTTTGTTGCAGTAGCTCAATCAAACTAAGATAGGTGATATCTGCCAGATTCAGCTTCTCCTGAACCAAGGCCCTTAATGTCCAACATAAAATTTGGATGTGGTGGATGTTGACCGTTTTCTTAAATTCTTGCAAACTTCCAGGCCTTTCTATCCTTGCTCTGCAGTCAGATGCATTAAAATCTTTCACTACTTTCACCAGGTACAAAAGGAATTGCAAAGACAAGAAAAAATATTTAAATATCTACAATCCAGCCGGGCTCGGTTGTTCAGCCTGTAATCCCGTGCCTTTGGGAGGCTGAGGTGAGTGGATTGCCTGAGCCCGCAGGTTCGAGACCCGCCTGGGAAACTTGGCGAGACCTCATCTCTACAATAAATCAAAAAATCAGCCGGGCATGGTAGCGCACACCTGTAGTTCCAGCTACTTGGAAGGCTGAGGCGGAAGGATCGCTGAAGCCCAGCGGGTCGAGGCTGCGGTGGCCGGGAGTGGCCACTGCACTCCAGTCTGGGCGACAGAGTGAGACTCCAACAACATAAAAAAAGTCTACAATCCAATTTTTTTGTGAATAAGTACTATGGTACTTTGGATAAATAGCTATTCTTTTGTATAAAAGATGTTAAAGTCTTACAAATATAAAAGTAACTAAGTTGATAGATATGCTCACAAGTCTCCTCTGCCCTTCTGTGTTAGGTGAAAATGCAAAGAAGAAAAGATAAATATAAGTAGTAGGCTTTATTCTATTTGTTTTAAAACTCTGGCATTAAAATTACTTTAACAAACCGGGCTCGGTGGCTCAGCCTGTAATCTTGTGCCTTGGGAGACTGAGGTGAGTGGATTGCCTGAACCCGCGTGTTCAAGACCCGCCTGGGCAACTTGGTGAGACCTCATCTCTACAATAAATCAAAAAAATTAGCCAGGTGTGGTAGCGCACGCCTGTAGTTCCAGCTACTTGGAAGGTTGAGGTGGAAGGATCGCCGGAGCCCAGCAGGTCGAGGCTGCGGTGGCCGGGAGCGGCCACTGCACTCCAGTCTGGTTGACAGAGTGAGACTCCAACTCAAAAAAAAAAAAATTACTTTAACAAAGACTTGCACTCTGGTTTTCCTATTTTTTGCATTTGCTGAGTAATTCCATATTCATCATAGCTATTTTCCACTTATTCTGACTTATTTCTAGACTAACACATCCTCATCTTTTTAATTTATGTTGAAAATTTGCCCTAGTGTCATGTTTTCATTTTGATCTTCCTTCAAGGAACAGTGGCTAGGATCTGGTGACATGCCCCATACTGAGGCTTTATGAAGGGCCATGATAAAGATTGTCTGTGTCCTTCCTGATACGTGGTCAGGGACTGGGGAGAAGAATTTTAAGTAAAGCCCCTGCCTTTGTGAAGCAATCCATAAGCACAAAGTAATGCAGTCACTACCAGTGTTTTGCTAGTCTCCGTAAGAAAATAAAACTCTGAAAATTCTTTTGTAACATAATGCCTAAGACGACAATAGCAATAATAGAAAATTAAAATGAATCCATTCTCAGTTAAAGGAGTACCTCAACATTTTTCACAGGCATTACAAGAAGAAAATTTGAGGACCTCAAATGGATAAGGAAAGTTAAGAGAATAAATATTCAGAGCAAAGGCAGAAGTTAGGAATCACACTGACTCCTAAGTAGCCTGTTCTGTAGACATATCACTGAAGTTCTACCCCATGGGCGGTTTGGTCGCTTTAGCTCTTCTCAAATTGGCATCCACTTGTGAGCAGGGATCACGAGCTTAGTCTTCAGAGCCCCTCTGCTCTTCTAAGAGATTCTCTCCTAGAGATGATTATTCCTCTCTGGTACTACAATTTATCAAAATATCAACTTCAACAACTTCTTATACTAGCACTATGTATTGAGGATTTAACAAGCGCTAGACACATTCTCTCATTTAATACTTAGAGCAAATTTTGTAAGTGTCCTTTCTCTATATTTTCTATACAAGACAGAGTCAGAAATGGTAAATACTTGACTGAGGTACTGAAAGTAGCAAGGAAGAGAGACAAAATTTTAACCCATGCTTCTGAAATTATGACCCATTTAGCCAGCAGTCTATGGTGCTGTGTTAGGGTTATAACTGGAAATAAATTTGATCTACTGTTTTATGTTAAAGTTAGCATGCATGACTATTTTATGAAACACAATGTCAAGTTTATAAGAATTTTAAGGTAAGACCTAGGACTTCAAAGAAATTTCTAGGTGTATTAGGCCACCTGGGAATTGCCACTGGTCCTCCTTCAGTTTCATTCTCCTATGTTATTAGATGTTGCTGGCTTGAAAAGTGGGGGGCATGCTCCTTTCATGCAACCTCTATAGCAGTCAGAGTTACCGTTTTTATAAATAGAAGTTCTGGGGAAAAAATAGGAATAGCTTAGACATAGAAGAACAAAATCTAGAAACCTTTGTGTTTTTGTTGACATATGTCCCAAATTCTCACTTCATTCCTGCCTCATTGGGCACTAGACAAAACTACTAGGACAGGCAGCCTGATGTGGATTTGAGTTGCCACTGAGCTTAGGTTTGGAGGCATTCTAAGGTTCCCCCCTAAACTTCCTTCCTCATCCCCTTTCAGGGAAGGGCACTATATCTGGCCCTGACTCTGCTCCATTTTAGCTCCATAGCTATCCTGACCTGAGGAAATACATCTCTGTATGACTCCAAACATACCCCCTGCAAGCCATTTCACACTAACTCTGCAGATGGCTTCTTTGCTGTCTGAGAGCTAGGGACATGTGCGCGTAGATTCTTCCCCCGGGGTACTTCCTTCTTGCAGCAATTCTTCCCTGGCACATGACTCATTTCTTCCCACCTTCTTCATTCCTCTGAAACAAAACTACTGCCCCCACTACTATTTTAAGACGGGCTCACCTTCCAGTCTAGTACAAGAAGCCAGTCTCCTGGGCATTTAGATGGCCTCGATGTCTGCTGCCAGCATCCAAGAAGAATCACCACCTCATGACCCTCCCATCCTGACTGAGGCTAGCACCACTTGCCAGCAGTGTTTTGCCTGAGGTAGAACATTTTCGCAATCACAGTTCTGAAATCCCAGGGTTTTACCTTAGGTTTTTCTAATCAGAAAGTGAGTAGAAGCCCATTATATGTAGTAGTCATAGAGTTTAAAAACTGAGACAAGATATTGGAATACGTGTTTCTAGAGGCACAATTTCCTTTACCTCTTTTTCTCTTCTATCCACTGTGCTCCCATCAAAGCATCCAGTCACTGAAACAGATCCGAAAGCAATTTGCAGGAAGTGGTGAGTGAACAGTGAGCCTGAACTTTCTTCTAAAAAATTAGGATGTATTGACTCCAATGAATCTCCTGTGGGTGAAAGGTGGGAGAGCTCCCAGAGCACTCAGGCTGCTGCTGCCCTGCTCCTAAGACCACCAACAAACGAGTAAAGCCCACGGTCAAATTCAAGGAGTCACATGACCCATTGCCATCTACCTGTTGTCCTTTTACCTTTGAAAACAGCTTTGTTCGCCTCAGTAAAACCGTGAAAACAATCATTCAATGGCAAAGAATGTATTTTAAAACCTATCGTGGAAAGTATCCATATATAGAGGTTTCCTTTCCTGTTTTTCCCTATTTTTGCTTGGCAGCAAATTCCGTCTTGAAAAACTGGAAAGAAATAACTCTTCATTGTTCCTGTCTCTTTCCAAATGAATGTAGAAATCTTCTGGTCTGCCCTTCCATCAAAAAATTACCAAATTTGAAAGCCTGCAAGATATGACCCAAATTAACCCATTCTGCCTCTAACCACAAGAGCATAATTCCCTTTCATTTTTTAACAGAGCATGACTTTGGTGTAGAAGTTCTTTATTTTGATACAAATCTCATTCTGCAAGAAAACATGAATAGTCAATATTTCCTCATGTATCATGCTGTTCATCTACAATAACCAATTTATTCAAAGAGATTTATTACCTTACTACAACCCACTGCTTAGCACTGACAAAGCTGATAAGGAGCTCACTATATTTATGAAACTATGACCCTTTCAGCTAGGTAAAAAGGAGGTATAAATAAAGATGTGCAATGAGTATGTTCTTACATAACTGGAGATGAAATCACAGGGTGATAAAACTGACATCGCTACCTTAAGGAACCAAGTACTAGCAAATGTGGCTGAGGTTGTCCTGGGCTCCAGTTTAGAATCACTTATCTTCAGCAGAAACTGTATGTATGAAAATGACAAATTTATATCTTTGACAAGTATGTGTCAGTGTTAAGATTCTATTAAATGCTAATTTGATCTTTTATAAAATCATGCTTAAAGCTAATATCACAGCACATCAATTAGTACTTTGTATGCTTCTAAGAGGCTGAAGAACTGCATTCATTTAGAAGATACCCAGCAATATGCATAAAACAGAAATCTCATAAAATGTAGCTAATTACAACACAAGTCAAATTCCATTCCCAAAACATAAATTAGACCAACCTACTATTTATTTACTTACTTGGTTGCTTTTTCCTCAGAAGGATTTCAGTCCTTGAAATCAACAGTAACTGATTTATTCTGCAGTATTGCTTATTCCCAGGCATGAGGATTGGGGTATTTGGAAAAGGGAGTCTTGTCAATCCCTTCAACTATGTAGTCAAACCTTAAAAATTTTAATCATAGTAACATAGTCTCACAAATATATTTTATATATTTAAGTGGCTCAAAGCCAGATATGCAGAACAGGTGTTTTCACGAAAGAGAAGGGAAAAACAAACAAACAAAACAACAAAACACAAAAACTAAAGCTCATAGAAGTTAAATGAACTTTTCAAAGTCACTTATCTTTTGAATGGAAGACACAATATCAGAATCCAGGGCTTCAAACTCCACAAAAAATATTCTTCTTGTCTAAAATCTTGAAAATATTACACTGAATTCTCAGCTTTATAAGGTAGAAGTTTCTCAAAATATCTTACAATTTTCTTAATCAATCAAAAAAGATGTTTTGCCTGGAAAAATTGAACTATGCAGTAATATATGCTTTTTTTGTGCTTTGTAATATGAAATGTTGTTTTTCCCAACACTATAGTTAGAGAATGCTGTGCTGTTCTAATTGGTGAGCTTTATTTTTAAATTGGCAGTAAGCATCCTTAGGGGGTTACCCAGCTGTGTAGAACTTATGCTTACACTAAATGTCCTCAGAACATTGTAGCATTCTTACAGGTGTTTGTTTCTCTTCCTCTTCCCTATTGTTGCTGTAGATACTCCCACCATTGTTCAGGTGTCAGCATCATCACCAATTTAAATTTCCAAAGGTACTTTGAACATAGTTTTTTCTGCGGTTTTTATTTTTCTCTGTCTAAATTACCTTTAATCTTGCTAAGATATGGGTTATCCCAGTTAACATCCAATGAGAATGTTCCTTTCTTCAGTTTGATGACCTAAATAATTATACCCCATTTTTATTACCTTTTTAACTTTTTACCTGTGGTTCATTTCTGCACTTAAAATATAAATATATTTGATCAACCACAAATTCAAAATTTAAAACAAATATATATATTGTTTAATTCTTTACAATCCAAAAAATTCAGGTAAAGCTGCAATTCAAACAGTAATTACAGTTTGTGACTCTATCCCTCAATTTGGTGAGGATTTTTTTGTTTTTTTTCAGGATCTTTGCTTAAGACAAACCACAATCTCCTTATTGACAATGGCCAATTTTATTAATTTTTTAATCATTTTACAGTGGTCACAAATAAGTTGTAATGTTGCTTTCTAAAGGAAACAAATTATTTTGAATATATAACACTTAAATTTTCATTACCTCATAAAATGAAAGAAAATGATGGTTCTCAATGTGGTAGATGAAGTAACTGAAAGAATATTTAGGATCCCTTTATTTCTGACATGGAGAATGAGGGATTTTCTGAGGTAGAATAAAGGAACACAGAATGTTAAAATTTGATGTACAGAGCCTTAGTGACCACTTGAACTAAAGAAAATTTTCAACTTCTTTTGTTCTGAATCCACATATAAGATGATACTTATAAGCATGAACTACTTCTCAAATTTATTCTTGGCAACAAGCTACATATCTACCTTTTCCACTCCCACTCAAAATTAGCATATAGGCACAAAAATAAGTGTGACTGATATTATGCTAGGGATAACCACCCTAAAATAAAATGAAAATCCTTGACAAATTTAGCACTTTATCTGTCATTAGAAACAAATTGATTGCAAAACACGTTACATAAGCTTTAAGATAACAAAGTGTCAGAAACGAGAGTCCAAATTTTTGAACAACAGCTGGGTTCCAAAGAGGTAAAACAACCTATCTAAGATCACACAGTAGGTGGTGCCAAGGTCAGAGCCCACATCTGTAAACCAACTGATGTTTGCAGTATGTCTTGCTGCCTCACAATTAAAATGCAAGAGCATGGTTTACTGAAACTCTGGGAAAAGGCAACAAAAGTGATTTTCAAATGACACAATATTAGTGGAGCAGAATATTATTTCTCTGAAATATATGGGCCACCAAATTATTAAAAGTATGAATAGTGATAAACTAGCAGTCAATGAAAAATTTTTGATATGTAAAACTTACACCAGAGATAAAGAGAATCCACAAAAGACTCTTAAAGTGAAACTAGTTAGCACATTTGCTATTACAAACATCCTATGTCTATGCCATATCAGTTAAAAAAAAAAAAAGCCCAAGGGAATAACTTCGTAATAATCAAGAAATATGTACGTGATACAAGATGCAATTTTGATACTGAACAAAGCAGTTTCCACCTAGCTTGTATCTACATGCCAAAAGTAGTAGGTAGAAAAGTAAAACTGTCTTCATGCAATTATTTTATGTATCTGGCTTAATTCAATTTTAACTACATTGGTTGACTGGGTTAGATTCAGGTAGAGCCATTGGCCTTCAGACACTTACAATCTAAAGTAAGCAGCATCATTGTGGTGCTGGTAGCAACCCATGAGCTGAAGAATGGACCTCGATCACATTAAAAAGTGAGTATGCATTTTATCTCAAAACTACATAAAACTAACCAAAAGAGAAAATGTGCAAAGAACTAAAGATCAAAAGTGTTAGGTTTTGTCATTTAATGTCAGAAATAGGTTTTATTATTGTTTAGTAATTAGCATACTAATAGTATCTTTTAAATATATATCTATATATGTGTGTGCATATATGTGTTTACAAACATTACTTATGTTTCAGTATTCTTTTCCTTACAAGTGATTTTTAATCCCATTAACCTAACTGCAGACAAGCTACTTGACAGATACATGAAATATCTGATCTATTTCACATATGGTTCACTTATCTGCAGTGATAAAATTGGATTCCGCATATTCTTTGGAGGTGAAAACAATCTCATCCTATTCTTCACTTGATCCTCAACCACCTCCTCTGTGCTTTGTCAGTGCCTATTACCTTCTCATGGGTGATGGTGCAGAATGTGTATATATATATATATATATAATCATAAAACAATATGTACTTGGAACTGTTCTGTCATTAAAGTAATGTTTATTGTTGCCAACCTATCTGTACATCTGAACAGAATATACAAGCTCAACCTATCTTCTTCTAAAGGGCAGAAAACCAACAGACCACTGTAAAATAATTGGGAAAAATCAATAAAATTGGCCATTGTCAATAAGGAGATCGTGGTTTGTCTTGAGCAAAGATCCTGGAAAAAAAAAAAAAAGCAAAAATCCCCACCAAACTGAGACAGCCACAAGCTGTAATTGTTGTTTGAATTGCAGCTTTTAATAAAATAATCTTTTTTTAAAAGAATAAAACAATCCAGACGTGTAATTGGAAATTTTCTCCAAAAGTGAAAGCCAAACCTTGGAAAAAGATAAAAATGAATGGTTAAACAATTTTTTTTAAACCTGGAAAACAGATTCATTTTTAGCAAGCTTTTTTCTCTTAATGCACATTAGGGAATTCAGAATGTGCTTAGTATAAATAGATTTAAATGTAGAATGATTTCAAGTCCCAAATGTGCAGCTAAAATATTTAATGCTTCACAGACTATGTATGTCAAGTACTTTGAACTTACAGACAACCATCAACAAACAACCATTACCCATCCATCTGGGGGGAAAAAAAAGAAAAAGAAAGAGAAACATCTAGACTGTTCAGTCTTCTGAAGACATGACTATGTTAGGAAGATCTGAGGCTAATTGAAGATATTAAAGGAGTGCAAAGAAGACTATGACTCTACTATAATTTTGTCCCAAAGTTAAGTTTATAAAATGTATAAAAATAAATTGTGTTCTGTAGCTATTAGCTTACTACTTTACTAAGTTGTTTCAGCAGAATTGTTAAAAGAAAGTTAAAACAAATAGTTGCATAGAAATCTACAAGAAATGTATTTAAACTTATATGAAGTCATTTGGAGAATATTTACCAGATGTATTAGAAAATAAATAGGCCTCCATCCTAAATGCCCTTAAACTCCAAATTTCAGACTTAATATAAAAGTTCAATAAATTAATTTTAAAAACTAAGGGAAAACAAATCTAAATTACAGAGTATTGTTAATATTTGAACTTTGTAATTATTTAAAAAATATACAAATAACTAAAATTAAATAACCCCATATCCATAGTTTATTTACATTGTATTTTTAATTATGATTCATTTCCACTATATTTTGCTTCTGCTCATAAATTGCTTATTAACTTCTAAAACACTTATGAAACTTTAACTTCAGAGTAGTTTAAACATTATTTAGCTCCAGGTTTATTAATGTGTACTTTTAACAGGATATTGCTAAGCAAAACAGGACAAACCCAACCCCTGCTCAGTTGTCTAAATCTAAAATTAATTTAGAATCTAGAAATCAGTATTGATGGGGTTTTATTTTCAAGATTGTAAACTTCAAAGGGTATTTATTTTTCTGTTGTGTTCACTATCACACCTCCAGCTGGGCATGAAAGTGTGTGTTAATTGATATATGAATATGTTATATTTCTAGTACTGGGAAGAGTCTGTTATTTCTCTCTCTCTGGCAGAACAAGGCTTACAAGAGAGAGGCTCTACAATTTGAATTCTTCATCTGGTTCAGATTTGTCTCCATCTAAAAGTTATTATTTTCTCAAATAATTGTATGCCGTTATTTTCAGAAATAAGATTTTATTATATGATACTGCTTTTCATCATGTTAAATTGCAAGATCATTTAGAATGTATAAAGTCACTTGGGTATAGTTAAGATGAAAAGTTCCTTGCTAAGCTGCTTCCTCAAGGAAGTTGACTGGCTAAGTGCAAATGTTCCAATTTATTCAGTGTAACCAGGAGACTGATGTGAGGGGGAAATTTTAAAATGTTCCAAGGATTAGCATTTCTGTAAAATATATTACTACATCCATTTTTAAAAACACCTCATACTCAATTTACTCTGAAAAATTTCTCAAACGTTAGTAGAAATGAAATGTCTCAAAAGATAAAATAAGGAAAAATCAGAGAAGAGAAAAAGTCACCTTGTTAGCACACCCATTGTGTGCTAATAAGTTTATTAAGCTCATCTCCTTCAAGGCAACGTGGTTCAAAACTCATATAACAAAAATCAGATTGCACATTTTGCTATCTATTACTCAGAAATAATCATTTTTCATCTCACAGAAACTATGTTTAGAGATGCTATATGGAGTTTTCAGCTTGACTTGTAGTCCTGGATCTCTGCTAGATGAAGCACAGACTTAAAATATGTTTTAGGGATGACTTTAAACTTACTGCTTTTTAAAAAATCGTTTAAAACTATGTTTTACTTGTGCTTAAAAAAGACATGCTTGTTTTAAAAATGTAAAGATTAACAAATTGTATGGCTTAGAAATTAAATCACCCACAAAGTGATGACTACTGGAAGGTACTTAAATACTTCTTATTTTTTTAATTTTTAATTTTAAAGATGTGGGGTACAATTCAGGGTTAGGTACACAAATGTTCATTATGCAGGTACCCTTGCTGATGAGGTGTGCCCCTCCCTCCCCTGGCAGTTTCTCACTACTGCCAATCCCTTTCTTATAGTATTATGATAATTGTTCAAGGTATGTGTATGTTCTTACTCAATACTTCCTATTTGTTACTATGCGTATATTAATATGTGTATTGTGCATTTAGACAGAGAGCTACATACACACACACACACACACACACACACACACATATATATATATATATATATATTTTTTTTTTTGAGTTGGAGTTTCACTCTGTCGCCCAGACTGGAGTGCAGTGGCCACTCCCGGCCACCGCAGCCTCGACCTGCTGGGCTCCAGCGATCCTTCTGCCTCAGCCTTCCAAGTAGCTGGAACTACAGGCGCGCGCTACCACGCCCAGCTAAATTTTGATTTATTGTAGAGATGAGGTCTCGCCAAGTTGCCCAGGCGACTCTCGAACCCAGGGGCTCAGGCAATCCACTCACCTCAGCCTCCCAAAGCGCAGGATTACAGGCTGAGTCACCGAGCCAGGTTAGATATATTTTTATAGAAACAGCATCACACCAAATATAGTCCGCTAGTGTTTGGTCTTTTTATTTAACAATATAGCTTGTAAACCTTCCCAACTTACTATATAAAGATAAATCTAATTTTAAATTAAAATTAAAGATAATTTTAATTTTGTAAATAGCACAATATTTTATGACTATATTGTGAAATATGTATCTAATATCAGATTGGTAAACATGAAAGTTTTTTTTTCTCTTATAAGTGAATATTTCTGCACTTGGATTTTTCCTGTATATTTTTGTAGGGTGAATTTTCTAGAAATGATATTTCTGGGTCAAAGAATATGTATTTATTTTTAAAATGTAATAGCCACATTTCTCTAGAAAAAGATTAATTTACCCTTTTACCAACCTGAATGAGAATGTGCTTCATTATACCTTTGCCAGCCCTGGATATCAATGTTTTTCATACTTGGAAACATTTTTAGATGAGAAATATCATATTTTAATTTACACTTTTAATTATTCTGAAGTTACTGGGTAGTCTATGTCGTTTGCTTCTTATGGTTTATTCAAAAACTCTGTATAGTAGGGATAGTTGCATTTGGTCATTTTATAGTTGTAAATATTCTTTTTCAGGCTATTTTTTTCTTTGAGTTTGGTGATGATAGTTATAAATTTTTTTGCCAAAGATATGTGTCTTGCTTATTAAGATCTTCTCCATATCTAAATATAGATAAGATAAATGTATTCAAAGTTGGATGAATAGCTTCATAATATCTAGCTCTATCCCAACTTGAGTTTAGGTTTACATACTAAAATGGCAGAGAGAGAGAAAGATACATAGGTAATAGCTAGCAAAATAGCTATCTTGAAAGAGATAAGTGATGGATGGATGACAGATAGATGATGATGATGATGATGAAGATAGATAAATAGATAAATACATAGATGGTTGGATGATGAATGGATAGATAGGTTGATAGATGACACAAAGTAGAGAAATAGATAAGCATTACATTCCTTGCCACTAACATGCCTGTATTGATTTGTACAAATTGAGTATTAATCCTGCATCTATGTATTCTTTTATGGTTTAAAATTTTATATTTAGATCTTTGATTCAAATGCAATTTAGTATAAAGAGTGAGATTAAAAAAACTTAAACCAACTCCCACTAAAAATTAAGTGCTTATTCTATTATCATCTATTAATTAATCCATTTTACTTACTCCAGTGATATGAAATGCAACTTTTATTTTGTATGAAACATATAGGTATTTAACAAAGGGAAGTAGCACTCCAGAAAGACAAATTAGCTCTAGTGGAAGCACGCCTATTATGTTCAAGGAACTGCAAATAACGGGAGTCACTAGAGAGGAGAGAGCCCAAAGGAGAGAAACAGGAAAGGAGGCATGTAGGGAAATGTGTGGAGCTCCCACATCATATAAGGCCTCCTGAACCACTCTCTGCATCTGAAGGATTTTTTACTGGTTTCCTTGATTTGATTGGTTTGTTTGTCGGTAGCTAGAGATGGGTATAGATTTTTGAAAATCTTTCCCATTTTTTCACATTATTTGCCTATTAAGTTGTCTTATCTTTTTTGGATCAATTTTCATCATTTTTGCCTTCAAAACATTTATTTTTATCTTGTATTTTTCAATGAAATCTCAACAAAGTATATATTTTTCTCCATGTTACATAGTGTTTTTTCTTATTTTTAATGCATAATTTCTCTTTTTTAATTGTTAGCTAGTTAATTTTTTCAAGAAGTTTTTATATGAAATCTGTTCTAAGTGTATTTATGTTTTTGCGTTTGTTTTCTCTAATCCATTAATTTATGCTTTTACTTTAACAATTATTTTCTTTCTATTCTTGAAGTTTATTATTTTCCTAATGTCTTGAGCTCAATATTTAAGTGATTCATTTTTATTATTTTATGTTTGATTAACAAAATATTTAATGAGCAGAATTTTCCTCCAGGTACATTTTTAGCCACATCCTATGGCTTTTTATTTACAATGTAGTACTTTTATAGTCTAGAAATGCTATAATTTGTCTTGATCTCTTCTGTGATTAACAATTATGTAGCAGAGAGGTTTGATGTTCTTTTTTTAAAAGCTGGTTTCAATATTTTTGTTTCAATTTTTGCTATACCTTTCTATTTCATTGCATTTTGTCCAAAATGTGGACTGCACTGCTTTTATTTCTGGAAATATATAGGATTTATACTTGTGGTCAATATAAGAGTCTTTATAAAATTTTAATGCATTCACTTACACTTAATGGTAAGACAACTTAGTATTTTAAATCTATTAAGAATTTGTTTTACCTTTTCTTGAACTGATAAGAATCAAAGTCATTCAAAGAATTAAACTAAAATCACTACTTGGTGTTAGTGCATTGATCTATTTATGCAGTCAATTCTGTTCAACCAATCCAGCCAATACTAGCCTCTATAATGTATCATGATCTGTGCTAAGTATGTGGGATAAGATCATGAATGAGCCACAACTCCTTTTTTCTCACTGAACATGATTTAGTGAGCAAGGGAGTTGGAGAAAATTACAAATAAAAGACTGAGGGTCACATATAAAGTCTGTGAGAGAACACGGTAGGGGGAAATTAATTCCGAGAGGAGGATCAATGGAGGCAATAGGAAATCACTGTTGTTCTCTAACAGGGTCTCCTGTACGCATTCCTCAAGATGTCAGCCTATACTGAGATCAGAAAAAAGCCCCCAGAATTTTCCTAATATATAAATCAGGTCTCAAAATACCATGAAGTTTGTGTTCTAGATGTCATGGTTTGTGTCATAAACCTAAAATAACAACTATTTCATTACACATCTTTCAATGCAGATTTTCTGGCAAGACTTACTAAACTGTTTCTCAGATGATAACAGCCCCCCTACCCGGCTTCAACCCACACAATTGAAAAAGATATGTCTTAAGGGAATTTATGTTTGAAGGCATGAATCTCTGAGACCATAGTAAAAGCTAGTGAGAAAAAGGCTGTCGGAAAGGGAAAATAAGGTTTTATAAAACAAAATGGGACATTTCCCTTATTATTAAAACATGCCATGGAGCTCTAGGGAGTATGGTGCTCAGGTGCAGAATAATGAGCCTTCATTTGGCAATGAAAAATTCTGTGAAGGGTCCAATAATATGTTATGCTTCATTAATATAAGAATTTTTATTTTTCTACTGTGATTTTCATCCTTCATTATCCCAAAATGTTTTATTAACTGAAGCTACTATGAAGAAAATCTCACCACTACCTTGGGAAAAGTTTCTAGTGATGCGTTTTTAAATAAAAATATCAAAGGCAATTTGGTTTAGGAAAGAGAGAACAAAATGTTACCAAACAGGAAGTTTCTGAAATATCTAAAGCCAGCAAATCTTAGCACCATCACAATTTAAGCTTAGATTTATACAGTTGCTTATTTGCACCTAGAGTAAAGGCAAGGGGCTGACCTGAGGTGACAGCTTAACAGTGGATTTGGACATCCAGCTGTCTGGTTGGTAAATTCTTTAAGTGATGTTTTGTTTAAAACCAGATGTAAAACTGCTACATGACACTTCATACAATCTCTGTGTAACTATTAAGTCTGCCCAATCCCCTGCCCTGGAGAAGTATGATTTAATTCTCACCAGCCCTTTTCTCTTCTACCTAAGGCTTCTTGATACTCAGAAGAAATATGGAGAAGAAACAGAGTACTCAGAGTGCAAAAAACACATTCCATGAACTGAAGTTGGTGTTTTCTAGTTCTGAGCAGCCAGCATCATGGAGTCATACCAGAGATCATACTTTTGGGGTTCACTGAAATAGCATGGGCTATTTCCAAAGGTGTCTCTCCCAGGATAGAAACAGCCTCACCTATGACAGGCTGTCAGGGAAACTGCTAAGCAACTGTTTTTGGCAGCAGGGGACGTGGTCAGGAAGAACTGGCTGTGTCCCTGCTTCTGCCCTAACAGTATTATGTGATCATGTCACCTCTATAAGTTTCTGTTTTGAAGTAAGATGCTTTTTAAACAAAGCAGATGTTTTTATTCATCAAAAAAGCAGGAGATTGGACTTGATCTATAAAAGCCCTCTACTGTCACAAAACTTGAATTCTTCCAGTCATTGGGCAAGTTCTGTACAGAGAGTAGAATCTAATAGAGAATTCCTTTGAACCAAATATTTTCTAGAATGACTTTTTTTTTTAATACTGTGAGAGAATGAGCTCTGAAGCTTAAGAGTTGGTGACCTTGGACAAGTTATTAATCATTCCTTGTCTACGTGTCCTCCCTGTAAAACGGGGATGATAATCATACTATTTAATAAGTCTTAAAAAGAAAATGTTTAGAATAGTGACTCACTCAGAACATGCTCTGTATAAATATCTGTTGTTGTTAATGGTCAGAATATGCAAGGTAAAATCAGATAGAATATCTTGAAAGTGCAAAATGACTATGAAAAATTAAAAATTAAACTAATACCCAAATAAATGTTTTACAAATGTGTATATTTAAAAGCAAAATGCTTAGCATTTTATCATACCTATTTCCCTTAATATTATAATGCAAGTAATTTCCCCATATCATGAATATTTTCAATAATGGTTTTGTTATAGTCTCTCATAAGGATATACTGTGATATATTTGAAATCCCCTATTGTTTAAGAAACAGATTGTTTCCAATATTTACTATTTGAAAAATGCTAAGATAAATGTCCTTGCATGCAAATATTGAACTAAATAATTGATTTTTATTTCCTCGGGATATGTTCTATGAATGAGATTTCTTGATCAATAGGAATGAATATCCTTAGTTTTCTTCATGTATAAGTACAGCTTCCAATTGTTTTCCCAAATAGTTATCTTAATTTGCACTTCTGGTGGAATTTGAGGGTCCTGGTAAAACTATACTTTATCCAGCATGGAAGAACACTTTTAAATAATCTTTGCAAATCTAATAGGTAACAACTGCATATAACTAATATGTTAACTTGAATGTCTTTGCTTACAGTGAGTTATTATTTTTTCTCATTGTTAATACCTTTTGTATTTCTTCTATGAATTTTTGAATTTCTGTACATGCCTTTGACCACACTTTTTAATTATAGTACTTGCGTTTTATTATAATATTAATTTATTACATAATCCTTTTTTATGTTTTAGCAATTTTTTTCTCACAGTTGCTGTGCATCCTTCACTGTTGATTTCACGTGATATTTTATTTAACAAGTATTTATTGAACACCAACTATTTGCTGGTCATTGTTCCAGGCCTGAGAAAACAAGCCAATGTTCTCTGCACAGCAAATAAGATGGAAAAGTCCTTGATCTCATAAAATTTAAAGTCCAGTCAGGAAGACAAAAATAATCAAGAAAAAAGCAAGTAAACAATATAATAATTTATAAAATTGATGTTCAAACGGAATTGATCATTTTTTATCAGCCAGAATGTCTGGTTATATTATAAAATGTAGGCAGTGTTTCTCAGAACACAAAAAGTAGGGGGATTTTTCTTGACAGATTATAGGATAATGCAAACCTCTCTTTTATTCAAAGAAGAGGGTTCTCAACTCCAGACCTTAGAAATACCAGTTTTTAAAATATACATGCCTGCCCACCCTCTCATAGTCCATGAAGTGGTCTTGGTGGAGACTGGACATAGACATGGTTTTTAAAGCTTGCCAGGTGATTCTAAAATGTATTTAGTGTTTATAATTTCCTAATACAGTCTTTTTGCGCTCTCAGCTTGAATCCAAGGAGACTAAGACCTGACTTTTATGACATTACTACAGACGTGAATCTAGGTCAACTTGGGAGAATGAGGAAACCTAACTTTCTTCAGTCCTGGATGAATTTCAGATAACTGAAAATCAGACCACAAATTGTCTGCTAATAGTTAAAGGAAAGGACTTTGGGACTATAACTAATACATAACTGAAGATAAATCTGAGACACAATGGGCAGAAAGGAAGAAAAACAAATAGCAATCAAAAGTATGCACCAAGACAGTATAGGGTCATGATTCAGCATTGCTTTGATAAGCAGCAGTACCAATTCCTGGTGGTTTAAAACTATAAAAGTTTATTTTTTGCTCAAGTTAAATGTTCTATGAGGATTTTCAAGGAACGCTACTTACAACTGCATTGAGAATGTTAGGCTAACACATGAATGTAAACTCAAAGAAATGCTAAAAAATGAAAATCAAAGTACCATACTTTTTAACTTGTACCCATGCTGATAAAATCACTGCTTTTTGCTCTTCATCCTCAAAAAGAATGATAGATTGTTGAGGTGGCCTATAAATATTTATTATTATTAATGGTTAGATTATACCTCAAGGCAAAATTAAACTTATAATTTCCTATCCAAATCTGAATTCAGCAACAGAGTAAAAAAATAAAATATGAAGTGTTAGAGAATTTTTAATCCACGTGATCCCTGAATACCAGGGATATGGTTTAGGAATTTGACCACTCAGGAACAATTTCCTCTCACATCTGCATGGGTGTGAGGGTGGTTGGTGGGTGGAGCTAAGACAGAAGCTAACATTGGTAGTTGATGGTTGTTTCATTCATGGAATGGCCAATTATGAATACAGAAATGGCACAGAATGTATTTTATTTTTTTAAACAGCTGCAGTATGCGAAAAAATATCATAAGGCCCAAAGAAGTCAAGAAAATAGCAGGTGATACTGACAGGATGTAATTGTTAATACCATCATCTCATGTATGTTAACTAAATGAATATTATTGTATGGGGCATCAGTTTAGTTGACCGAATGCCATGTCCCTGAACTCGGTCAACAGTGTGATTCAAAGAAAACGCTTCCTCAAATTCATGAGTCTACTTAGCTCTTGGAAATAAGAGAGGATGAGATGAAAGATGCTGGATGTTTCAGATAAATACTTTCCCATTTTCAGGAAAGAAGTCCGAGTATGGGCCTTTTATAATCTTAGAAGCAACACTCCAGGAATAAAACAGTAATCCGTCTGTAACTTCCACTATGTTCTTGAAATACCCTCCTGAGAGTAAATTCCCTCCTGTGGAATTTAAGACTATATGGTAATGGGTTTAGGCAATTGATGATGTAAGGAGACCTATAAGGAGATCTATAAATATGTTTACATTCGCCAAAATAAAAGGAAGATATAGCAAATTAAATAGAACAGTAAGGACATACTATATACAATAAATGAATATACTGATACTCTACAGTTAATTTCCATTTTATTTTCCTTCCTTCCTGGAGCTACTTCAGGATCTGTCCTCATTGTTTAAGTGAGAGGCATATTGACTGACTTTATTTTGTTGAAGTTTGTAACATGATGAAGTGGAGTCTGGTCCTACATAAAAATGTTCAATGCATTTCTGTTCTGCTAGACTAAATTGTTGAGTTCTGCTTCCAGGGATCCAAGAAGACCAAAATAATATGTGTACTTCATACACTGAGATGAAGGAAGGAGAAAACAGCAAGGACAGCAATAACATTGGGGTAATTGTGTAACTTTTTCAGTGTGCTACAAAAGAGTAGATTTTCATCAAGACCTAATCCTACTCAGCACACATGCCCTAAAACAAAGAAACAGCTATTCAGGATTAGGTTTATCCATGAACCCAACAATACCAGCATAAATTAGAACATAGCAGAAGACTTAGACCTGGCTTTGTGAAAATCTCTGATACTTTTTAACTGCTTTCCACATAACAGAGAAAGCTTGGAGTTATTCGTATCACCCTCCTATATCTCTCTTCAGGTAACCCTGCAAAACCCTCTACCATGCATTGCTGACCACCAGTGTTTTATTTATCTTTATACAAGAAAACTAGAAAAGATGTTCCCTTCTCAGGGTACAGGGTCAGGTGCTTCCATAAGCTGATAGACTAGTCAGTCTGTTTTTATCTTCTGCCTTGACCAAAAAATAAATAAACGAGCAAAAAGAAATTTTAAAAAGGAAAACAAATGTACACTCCTAGAATGTCCCAGAACTAAGGGATGCCTTCGTTCTCTCTCTTCAAAGGGAGATCTGGGCCTCAAAGGAGTTCAGTGCTATTCTCATGTGTCAGGGTTATTTGGCCTATACTCTCCAAGATAGATCCATAATGGAATTTGTAGGAAAGCTAAGAGAAGGACTTAGAAGAATAAGTTGGAAACTCAAAAAGTTTATATACATTTACCAAAGTTTATCAAAGTACTATGTTGCCCACACATTTTTTTCTTTTCTTCTAATTTGTAGATATATGCTCAGTTAACCAAGTCATAGTTTAATTTTTCTTCAAAGGCAAATATTTTTAGTGAAATGATTCTGGTATCCTTCCTCTTCTAATAAATAGGACAGCATATCTTTGAAAATTCTAAGCTCCTTGAAAGAATCTCAGAAGACACCAAGACTATAAGTCATTATTAGTACTAATCATTTCAAACTTTAAGGGCTACCATTATGTTTGCTTCTATGTCTTCCTTTGTGTTTGTTTTCCATGTGTTTAAAGTGCTAATGACATTCATTGCTTTTGAGATTTATCAGATTAGCACCACTGTAACAGTTTATGGTGTTACATTTTACAAGATTCACTTAATATAATTTTAATTATCACTGAAAAATGGCTTCTAGTCATAAAAGTAATTTAAAAATTACAAGCTAACCTATCCTAAATTAAGTCAGGGCTTGTGCTATTAGTAATAATTATATAACACAAAAACAACCCATGGCACAGTAGCTCAAAATTAAAATATTCATATTTTAAATAGTAAAAATACATTTAGAATTACAAAACTACCAAATAAGATGGATTCTTTGTGATACTTTGCAGCATTGTAGAAAATCACTGGTGTGACAATTATGGGGTATTACCAATGTGTGTTATTTCAGGAAACGAAGTTTAGTTTGGAATCTTGGCATTTTACCACCATATGGTAGCTCTAAAATATAATGTGATGGTAAAAACAGTTTGAGAACCCATCGGAAGCTAAGTATCACAAAGATTGTACTTGCGTAATAGATATACCAAATTTTGAATCATCTGCAAATAGAAACTCATTAAAAGCTTTGGATAATGACTCTTGGAGATCAATATTACCAACAATCTCTGTAAGTTTTTAATTTTTTTTAAATGTAAGAAACTCCATCTCACAAAATATTAGAAACAAAAATATCAACTATTTCAATTAAAACCATTATATAAATTTGGAAATTAATTATCACATGTAACTATTTATTCCTTCCTAAACATTCTATAGGATTTTTATATCTCTAATTTTGTTTAAATTTCTTCCCTTACCTCTTACAAGAATGTTTTGTGTATTTCTCAATAACCCTTACTATTGATCTTAATTTGTATTAGGTCATATTACTTTAATGGCATTGTTTAAGTCTGAGAGTTGTAAGAAAATCCAGAATTGTATGCAATTTCTATCTGAGGTTAGACAAGTGTTTGGTACAGAAGGATTGGACAATGATGGCAAGGACTGAGGTCCTTAGTACACTGAAGGAGATCATGGGTCTAAAAGCAGATCTGAAATTTGCAAATGAGTTAACTAAGTGGAAAAGATAGGCTGGACTAAAACATGACTAGTCAAAAGTTCTATACCTTATCTAAAATTTAAGTCATCCATTCAAGCCAGGATGGTTGGCTGCAACAAAAACAACAAGGTGATTAATGGATAACTTTTGGTAAACTAGTAGCAGATATTGGAAAACCAGCTTTGAGAAGTTGGTCCAGGACTAGAAAATTTATCTTCTGGGACATCTGGGGGTAAATGTGGTGGTGCAGTGAATGCCATTAGCACTTTAAACAGTTGGAAAACAAACATAAAATAAGATATGGAAGCAAACAGTCTGAAATGATTAGAGGTAATAATGACTTATGGTCTTAGTGTCTTCTGAGATTCTTGCAAGGAAGTTAGAGGTCCCAAAGATATGCTGTCGTATTTATTAGAAGAAGACAAATACCAGAATCATTCAAATAAGCCCAACAGAAGTAAGAGTTTGTTAAGTTACTGGAAATATGAGACAAAAAGTAAGAATTGACTTACAGATTTATAAAACAGGAATTCAGGTAATGAGTGGGATGCTTAGATCGCAGTGAAGGCAAGCATTCTAAGAATCAGGTTAGCCAGAATCAGGCAGAAGTCATCCAGTACTGAAAGGAGTTTCGGGTATAAGCCGAACCAAAAGCTGACAAAAACAAGGGCATAAACAAAAAAATTCCTAGCAATTTCAAGAGATTCTTGATGTTTATGAAGTTCATCTGTTCATCCTTTAGGGTTACATGGTTCACTTTCACATCAGCTGGGTCTCAAGATATAGAATTAGCCAATAGAAAACCATTGCTCAACTTATCTGGGGAGTTTCCCATCTGCTCCAGCTTTGACTTCTGAACTCCTATAATAATTATTAGTTCTTTCACTTATTTTATATTTAGAATATATTTAGAATATATTTAGAATATGCTACCATTGTATAGTTTTAAAATATATTTATGTTTACGGTCTTCCTCTCCTTTGAAGTCTGAGATAATATCTTAAATCTCTTTGCCCTTTATTTCCCGGGAACCTGCCACAAGGGATTTTAATAAAGATTTGCTGATGATGGTGAGTTTACAAGAAAGAATAAAGAGAGCTGGCAAAGACATTGACTTTGAAATTTAAAATGTCCAACAATTTTGAGGAAAAGGGGTAAATATATTTACCTTGAAAACCGGATATTGCTCCAGTGAGTTTCCAAATATCAGATAAACAGCTGTTCAGATTAACCACATAAACTTTAAGTCCTTGCCAGGGGAATCACACACTCCTCAATATTATGAGAGGGAGGGAGTGAGTGAGAGCATGAGCAGTATGATTAACTTAAAATTATCTAAATGAGTAGGATTTTTAAAAAATCATCTTTCATATACTTATAGAAAAGTGATTAAATACATTGAAAAGAGAAAATTTTAAGCGGCTTTAAAAGTGTGTGATTAAAACCAATGAATGGAAGATAGAAAAAGGAAATAACGCTTGAAATCAGGAAAGATTTTGGTAGCAGAGCCATTATCCCAAAGTATATAGAAGCGGATAGAAGGATTAAAGATACTGTGAATAGTATCACCCTAGAGAACAGAGGAGAATTCTGAGTTAATCTTTTCCAACACAACTAGTGAGATGCTTTGTGAACTAACTGGTACTATTGTGGTGCTGAAAAATCCTGCTCTCATTTTGCTTATAGGAATGTTTTTACTTCTGGAAAGACTGATGGTTTTCTGTGTCAGGATTAAATCTTCTTTTCCTTTGTGTTTGTGGAGGTTCATGTACGCATACCCATTCAACAAGTACACCCACACCCATACCCACCACACCCCCCCCAACACACACATAGAGCAAGAAAAGGAGGCGCTTATGTTCCTCATTGCCTTAAGATATGAACTCAGAAATATCTTGCTTCCAACTTCTCAAGTATTGTCATGACTTACTCACGAGTCCTGTTAACACTTAATGGCAAGACAGAGACACTAATCTCATTGCTAAGTTATCTCGCCAGCTGGTCTCAGTGATTGTTGTGTGCCCAGAGCACTACCTACTCACATGGAAGCGCTTCTCACCTCAACTCTCCAGTGATAAGAGAACAAAGACAAAGACCTGCTCAACTAAAGTGTGGCAAATAAGAACAAAAGAGGAGCAAAAGACACACTTCCATAAGTGTTAAATACTAATACACTGTAAGCTATAAGCAGAAGTCAAGATAGATCTCAGAATGCAAATTCATAGGCTGTTATGCTGGAAAGAACCTTAAAACTCTCTCCAAATAGCCTAACTTGCAGTCCCTAGTTGAAGAAATTGAGGTTCAGTGAAGTAAAGTTATTTGCTTGGATTCATATGCTTGGTTAGCGATGCCAGACTGACCAGCATTTCAGGCTTTTGGAGCCAAGATTTTGAGTGACACTCAGATTTCAAGCAGTTTGCTAGCTAATGACTTCAAAAGACTTTCAGTTAGAAAACAAGGCAAGTGTGTATACATCAATAATGGAAAAATTTATTGGCTTCTAATCATTTTAAAGGCATTTTTGAATAATATAGATATGCATCTCTGTTAGTAATGACATATTTAAAGAAGAGAGAGAGAGAGAGAGCACACACACACATTTATGCACACACACAAACTAGAAGAACACTATTATCATTACTTCCTCACTTAGAAATAGTCGCCTTACCAATTGAATTCAGTAGTTTTTAAGAGAAAGCCCTTAAAAATACAGTGTATTTCTTGATTGAAAAGCCATTTGCCCCCATATTGTTTCATTAGTCTCCTAAATACACATGCATACATTTATGTATCCTCTCATTCAATAAATACCTGTTGTGTGTTTGCTGTGTTATAGACAGCATTTTTGTTAAAGGAGTAAGTACAGTGCCAAAGAGAACAGAAAAGTCCTTCTCATCATTGGACTTAAATTGTGGTTGATACAATAATGTGCACAAAATCACATGGTTCCTATGAGGATGCACATATATAAACTATCTCCTGCAAAGGGCATGAGAAATTTATCCAAATAATTTTCTAATGTCTTTTTCAGTCTTACCACCTGTTAGAGTAATTACTGGCTGTTAGAAGCATAATAAAAGGCGAAAACACTCGTAAGCAGACCTTGAACGATTATACTACTATAAGAAAGCATTTGGCATAATGGGAAACCGTCAGGGGAGGGGGTGGGATTGGCAGTTGAGGGAAACTGCTAGGGGAGGGAGGGGCTTACTGCATCAACAAGGGCACCTGCATAATCAATGTTTGTACACCTAACCCTGAATTGTACCCCACATCTTTAAAATAAAAAAAGAAGCATAATAATAAATAATGAATGCAAAAATAAACATCCACTGTGTTAAAAACTCCCATTCAAAGAGCAAAACCACAATATTCAGATATGTTGCTTTCATCCTTTTTCTACTGAGCAGACTCAGTTATATTTTCTACAGATAATTACCATTGCTGCTCTTCATCTTAGAATGCTAAACTATTCCAGGTCAAAGTTTAAAAAATTTCATCCAGTTATCTAGAAACCCGTCAGTTGCAGCCAAGTTCAAGTCGATTTCAGTCCTCTTCTCCCCTTTCTCTCCCTCCCTCCTACCAACTTTTCAGACCAGCACTTGCATGATACCCAGCGTTTCATAAATGAATCACTTGCTGTGATGGAGACCAGAAGTCACTTTCCCATTGATTCCCTCCCCGAAGCCCAGCAGACAGAAAAGGCACCAACTCTGTTTTCTGAAGCTAATCAATACAGATCCATACCCTGCATGTAACTTAGTTCAGGGACATGTGAAAAGACATGGGAACATAATATACTATAGCCTTAACTATTCTATTTATTTTCATTTTAGTTTAAGCACTCTGATGTATAAAAGATTTAACATAGAAGAAACTAAAATAAAACCCTGATATAATCAGCAAATCATTCGCCTTGCATTTATTAGCTCCGCTCTTCTATAATACAATTTACTAGCATTTTCTTGGCTCTTTAATTCTACTCTCCCAAACTTGATTTCTTGAGGAGTATTAATATTAAATCACTGTGAAGTGGCATATTATTCATAAGAAACATAGTTGCCAACTAAACAATGTATCAAAATTCAAGTTTGATTTTTTAAAATTTCATGTTTTTATTTATCGCTCCTGAGAAATGCCTGTGTGCCTTTGAAGCCCTAGGAAAGTGTAGGGGCCTGTGCTTTTCTTAATTAACAAATATTTATGTGGTAAATAGAATGCCTTTGGCCAAGAACTCACATGTCGACTTGCATCCTGATGAAAATTTAAATAGCTGATTAAACCCCTCAAACACAGGATTTATAATGAATGCCACTATCATTTTGCAAAGTAATTTAATGCATATTTAGTGCAATTATTATGTGCTCTCTTTTCATAAGGAGGCCCAGCTGTGCTTCTGCAAGTGCAAGAAAGAGAGCAATTGGTGTAAGGGCAGCAGTTTGTTGAGATCTGTATGAAAAAGGTCTTCTGAGTCTCACTTCACTAGAGACGTGTAACTGTAGCTTTAGAAAAGCTCCATGATGTTGCTACTATCTGTTGTGTGCATGTTGAGTAAAGCAGATAAACAAACGTAATGTCTAACACTCAAGGACTGAAAAAAAAATCTATTTGGAAGTTCCTACTGAAAATTAGGTAAACGCATTCAAATGAGCACACTCATATGGTATATTCCCTTTTAAAGCATGGAGGACCAAGAGAGCTGAAGACTCAGAGAGACAGCAGAGTATTGCTTTATAATGTATGTGCACACACACGCACACTAACTTGACAAATGAAGACTAACTAAAGTCAATGTTTCTTCACAATGTAAATAAACCATAAACACTTAAAGCCCATCTTACTTAAATCAAAGAAAAGTTATCTCAATTTCCAAAGATTTGCTTTCCTCAGCAATTGTCCTTGGATTTTCCCAAGTTGATAATTAATTTTTTAAAATTATTTTAACCTCTCAATTTATATTCGTCTGAAGCAGTAGAATGCTCTTTGGAGACAGCCTATCAAATCATGGTGCCTCACAGATAGAGAAAAGAAAGATAGTGAGAAACCAAGGAAATGATGGAAAATGTATTTTCAGATGAGAGTTAAAATAAACTTCACCAATGTAGTCTCAAAATTTATTTCTAAGTTAAATTTATAGTATGCACCACTAGCATATTTTCATTTGATATCCTTTTATGAGAGAAAAAGGCTTATTCAATGCATCATATTTTGCATATTTTCCTTCTGTTGATTTTAATAAAAATGTTATCAAATCTTTCCAGTGCATTCTGGCATCATTTACTAACAGTACTCAGCCTGTATGTGCATGTCTGAAGCAGCCTTCTTCCTGTAAGCTCCTGAAATCTTATCAGCACAATTTCCCCTCCCAAGAAGCATAATAAAATACCTTGGTCTTCTGAACCCCATTTAAATTGACATGCGTAGACTATCAACTAAAAATATGTCAATTCTTGCCTCTCTTTAAATGAAATTCAGGATTAGCTATAGAAATTTGAAAATATTGAGGAAAACTAGCCTAGAAAATAATATTCTTTAACAGATAAGAAACATGAGTATTTTTCTATAAAGGGAATTTAATAAAGGTGCCATGTGCTATCATTAGCATACAACACCCTTCTTTTCAACTTTAGTGCTCTCTGAAGGAAAGACACAACTAACAGGGAGGAGAATCCCTCAACTTTTTAAATGGGAGAATGAGCAGAAAGGAGTACAGAGATTTTTTTTTTTTAAGTTGAGTTACGCTAGTATAACAAATGCACTAGGGACTTTGGAGCCTTCACAACAGTTAATCAGTTTAGTTGCTTGGACTTCTGCGAATCAACCCTCTCAATCTAGTGCTTAAAACCAGAAGGTAACCAGAGGGAGCACAGTAAAAAAGATACTCATCAAGAACTTCAGTTATTTATCATGGCTTCTCCTAACTAAATTCTCTGGAGTGCTCCAGTTTCATATAAATATAGAATTTGGAGTCTATATTTAATAGCCACTGTTGACTTTTTTAGTGAATGTTTATTTACTTGTTTTATGCATTTCAGAAAGAGCTGGAAGGGAAGAAAAACATTCTTGCAATAGTCCTTGAAAGTAGTTTAGCTCTAATAAAAAGGAGAGGGGATGCAGTGGGGAGCAAAGAGGAAGAATAGACTTAAATATCTTTCCTCCTAGAGAAATCAGTAACTTGAGACAGAATTTGGATAGTTTTGCTCAAATTACATCAGCTTCAGCTTTAGAGATCTGTCCTCAGCATTGAGAGAAAAAGGAGGGTGAGGCCTATTGGAAACACTGAGGTAAAAAAAATGAATGCAGGACAGGTGCGATGGCTCACACCTATAACCCCAGCACTTTGGGAGGCTGAGGTGAAAGGATTGCCTGAGCTCACAAGTTCGAGACCAGCCTGGGCACCTTGGCGAGCCCTCATCTCTGGAAAAAAAAAAAAGATTTATTTTCAAGTCCCTAAAACTGTGTTTGCACAGAACAACTTACTATGAGCTCTTAAAATGTGTGTGCCACAAAGTGTCAGATACATTCATTTCAAAACCAAAACTAACATTATTTGAGAGTCAATATTTGTGATGTTCTTTACAAGCTCCATTGCTTCACTTCACCATCTGTCTCCAACATACAGTTTAACAAATATCTCTTGAGGGGCTATTGTACAACTAACCTTAAACTATGAATGTAGGAAATGAATAAAAAATCCTGTTATCTGCAAGATAGTTGTCACCCTAGAAAAGACTGCAGTTTGGTTGGGGTGTCTACATTTAGAGTTATCCTACTGATTGAAATAATTGTTCCCTATTCTATTTGGACAGAAAGTAGAGCTTACTCAAAGGGATTTTGTATGAAGAGTGCAATTCAGTGGCAAACTGGGTCACTTTAATTTACTTTTCTACTTCTAAATACATGTTTTCATAGCCATTGAGAAATAGAGTGGCAGATTGTTCTGTGTTCTCTTAAGCTTATAGACTCTTCCAGTGAGTTCTCTGTAGTCTATCCTAAATAGAGTGATCTCTACAATCTACAGTGTCTCTGATATTATCCTTATTCCTGTATTTTATTTAATATTCTGGCAAACAATTTTGACTTAATAAGGCCATTAAAAGGTATACAAATAACAATGCTACAACTGCTGTGTAGACAAAGGGAGCATTATCAACCACACCGTAAGATGTAAAATTTATCTGGTCCACTTTTGATAGGCAGAGGATTGGTTCCATGTTTTTGCTATTGTGAACAGTGCAGCAACAAACATGTGTGTGCGGGTTTCATTTTGGTAGAGGGAATTATGTTTCTCTGGGTATATTCCCAGGAGATGGATTGCTGGATCATATGGAAGATCAGTCTTTAGTTATTTTAGAAATTGTCACACTGCTAAGGGAAGGAAGGGAGGAGGGAAGAAGAAAGGGAGGAGAGCGGGGCTCACGTGACAACACAGAGGGTACCTGGTCCATTCCCAGGGGGAATGAGGGCTAGCTAGAAGCCCAAACTTCACCTGTATGCAGCCTACTAATGTAGTAAATCCTCACTTGTACCTCACAACTCTATAATAAATAAATAAATAATTTAAAATGATGTAATTGTTAAAGCAGCTTGAAGTACTATTAAGCACATAGTGGAAGAAAGAGTGAAGATCAACAGGCATTTAGGGATTGGAAAAAGGCATAAGGACATCATATAATTATTGCAACGAGGAATACCCACCCACAAATATATGACTAGTAGCTGAAAGAAAGTATTGTTGGAAATACATCATAATATCCGGGCTTTAAAGAAAAGAGTGATTACTAAAGTGAGTTTTTGGAAGCAAGATTCATAAGGGCTACATGATAATAACCCTGTAGAGAAATGCCCTAAATTGAATCCTCACTTCCAGGAACACATTCTCAACATTACTAGAGTCCACATAAATTATTTCTGTAGGAGAATAGAGTAAACTTTCTGGTTAGGTATGCTCAAGAGTAAAAGGATATTGAGCCTGTCTTCTATACATGTAGATCTACTTCTTCATAACATACTTTAGAATTGGAATTTTATTTATTCATTTACATATTTATCTATTTTTATTTTTTATTTTAAAGATGTGGGGTACAATTCAGGGTTAGGTATACCAATGTTCATTATGCAGGTACCCTTGCTGATGAGGTGTGCCCCCCACTCCCCTGGCAGTTTCCCTCAAATGTCAAACCCACCTTTTCTCCCCTGGCAGTTTCCCGCTACTGCCAATTCCTTTCTTATAATATTATGATAGTTGTTCAAGGTCCGCTTATGAGTGAGAACATAAGATACTCTGTTCTTTGTTTCTGTGATAGATCACTGAATATGATTGACTCTGAAAACATCCAAGTTACTGCGAAGTCCGTATGTTTGTCCTTCTTTATGACTGCACAATATTCCACTGTGTATATGTACCACATTTTTTAATCCAGTGCAGCTTCAATGGGGAGCATGGTTAGTTCCATGTTTTTGCTATTGTGAATACAGCTGCAACAAGCATGCGTGTGCAGGTATCTTTTTTGTAGAATGATTTGAGTTTCTCCAGGTATATTCCCAATAGGGGAATTGTTGGGTCATATGGAAGGTCAATTTCTAGTTCTTTCAGAAATTGCCACACTGTTTTCCAAAGAGGTCGCACTAGTTTGCACTCCGACCAGAAGTGTAGATTTACTTTTTTTTGAGTCAGAGTCTCACTCTGTTACCCAGGCTGGAGTGCAGTGGCACACTCATGGCCACTGTAGTCTCGACCTGTTAGACTCAGTGACCCTTCCGCCTCAGACTTCCAAGTAGCTGAAACCACAAGCATGCACTACCATGCCCAGCTAAGTTTTCTTGAATTATTGTAGAGACAAGGTCTCACCGTGTAGCCCAGGCTGGTCTTGAACCAATGGGTTCAGGCAGTCTTCTCACCTCAGCCTCCCAGAGTGCTGGGAATACAGTAGAATTTGGTATTTTAAAGTATTTGATACATATGATTCATTTCCCTGTTGAAACATTGTTGGCCTAAGAATTCAGAGAAGTCTGCCAAGGGAGTGGGGGGAGCACACCTCATCAACAAGTGTATCTGCATAATGAACATTTGTATACCTAATCCTGAATTGTACCCCACATCCTTAAAATACAAAAATTAAATGTTAAAAAAAGAATAAATTTAAAAGGAGAACATAAAGACTAACTACACTAAATACACATAATTTTAAGTATTCTTTTTTAATTAAGAGGACAAACCATTTTTCACTCCTTCTAAATTTTTTTTATATAAGGTTGGTAGATGAGGTCTTATCATTTTTCTAAATTTTGGCTTAAACTTTGTGATTCAGCTATTTGAAAGTCTGGGATTAAGTCTAGTTTATTTCAGTATTTGGTTTTACTTGTTGTCATAGTTGAAAAGCTAACTCAGAAACATGCATAGTTTCAAATAAAAGTACATTACTAGCAATGCATGTCAAATGAGACTCATTTTTCAGTCCCATGTACCAGTTATACAAAATTTTTTACTGCAATTCAGATAGCACATTTTCGTATTCCTTGATACTATTCAGTTAATTTTAACAAACAAATTTGAAGATGATGATTTTCTGAATTTCTTTTAAACGAATGCATTCAAAACTCACTGAATAACTGCATTTGGAAGAGTTTTATGTTTTGTTTTTGTTTGTTTTGTTTTGTTTGTTGTTGTTCTTATATCTTTCCTTTCTCTCATCTTTATTTTAAAGATGTGAGATACAGTTCAGGGTTACGTATACAAATGGTCATTATGCAGGTAGAAGAGATTTAAACAGATAAGGGAATTTAGTTTCCCACCTTTGTATGTACATAGAATTTTGTAAAGTATAGGAGTTTTTATGTGTGACACATTATTTTCAGCAATAAATCACACAGCAAAGTTTCAGCAATAAAATTATACAGCAATGAAAACATTTCTAAATATCCATTTTTGAAGTGCTTTTTGTATAGTAAGATTTTTTTTGAAAGGGCATTTACTTACTCTCTCACTTATTGTTAAATGTCACCTTCCTCTCTGAAAAGAAAATGTTTGGTGAATTTTTACACACACACACACGCACGCACACACACACACACACACATATATATGAAGAAAATAAATATTTCAGATAGCATACTTCTGAAAGTCATTTTTTTCACAAAAATATTTACCAAATTAAAAAATATTTATCTTAATAAAAATAAAACATTGAACTTTTAAATTTCAACAACTGTTTGAAATATTTTGTTAAAACATAAGTGACAAATCTCTGTATGAAACAGATTTTCAAAGTCATTCCACTCCTCATTAAAAAACACTTAAAAATTAAAATATTTCTAGGCCTTGCATTTATGAAAATAATTACCTTGCTGGAAAAAAAGTGACATGTAACCTATACTTTCATCACAAGACACTAAAATTAAATGGGTAAGAGATGCACTGTCATCACCTCCACATTGAGAAACCTCCATTTTCTCTTCAAGATACCGCAAGGAACTTCTGGCTCACTGTTTGAGATGCCAAGTGTGAGAACCAGGGTTAACGATCTATTGATTAACAGAAAAACTTAACATTTTACATAAAACACTAATATAAAGAGGCACTCTTTCTTTTCAGCACGTTTGAGTTCCTTGTAGATCCAAGATGTTAAGCCTTTGTCAGACCTGGAGTTGGCAAATACTTTTTCCCAGTCTGTAGGCTGTCTCCCTGCTCTCTTGATGGTTTCTTTGGCTTTGCAGAAGCTTGTCAATTTAATGAGGTCCCACTTATCTATCTTATCTCTTATGGCCTGTGGGTTTCG
>CAUYQG010022111.1:0-16820 GCA_963574415.1 Tarsius wallacei
TTCAGCATCAGCTCCCTTTTTATTTGCGCACTATTATTATTATTATTATTAGAGTTGGAGTCTCGCTCTGTCACCCAGGCTAGAGTGCAGTGGTACACTCATGGCCACTCCAGTGTCAACCTGCTGGGCTCCAGCGATCCTTCCACCTCAGCTTTCCAAGTAGCCGGAACTACAAACACATGCTACCACGCCCGGCTAAATTTTTTTGATTTGTTGTACAGACGAGGTCTTGCCAAGATGCCCAGGCTGGCACAGTATTATTTTTTATGGTTTTCTGAAACTTTGTGATTTGACTCTGCATTTTACATCCCCTCAGTATTCAGAGTTTTGGAAAAGGCTTGTTTTCATCACTTTGGTTCTTTTGGGACCATTTCAAATTTGTTTTTATCAATAGCCTATGGAAGTTTATGAAAACTGCAAATTGTTCCCAGTTTGTTACCTTTAAAATTCTTTAAACTATCATTTAGTTCCATCTTATAAAAAATGAATGTAGGGGTGGTTGTGGTCTGAACACTGCCCAAGATAACAGGTCTGAGGTGGGCCACTCTAGTCCCACAGCCTGTAGGCAGGTGCTGTGCGGCCTCCGGGTCTGGCCAAGGGCTGAAAGGAGGGACAGAGGTCAGCGCATGGGCCACCTGGCCTCACATCCACAGCCCTTCTGCAGGGCGTCCTTGGACTTGGTTCTAAGCCCATGTTAGAGATTTAAGAACAGTCACTTCCCCTTTTGATACCATAGAAAAGGGTTGAAAGGCAGTTAGGATTGAAGCCCACATGAGGTGCACACACGTGCAACCAGGCTGCACAGACAAGACATGCGGGCAATACCACCCTCCCAAGGGCAGGATACTCCGGTGGCTCTTTACATTCCTAATAGGAAGATGACCTGCAACTAAGGAAGGGGCGAGGCAGGCACAGCCAAGGCCACTGCATGGGGACCGGGAGGGCCGGAGCAGTCAGGGGAGAGTCCAGAGGACTGGGGGTGTCTGTAGGAGAGCCCAGGAGCATCGGGAAGGATCCCCCGGCGTCCCCAGGGATGTCTTTGAGGCCACTGGAAACTCAGTGCTGGAGCTGAGTCATGGGGTGTCTTGAGGAGCCAAGACTGAAGCACAGGATCCACCCCCAGGGTTTTGTTTGCACCGTAGCAGTTCCAAGCCCACGGGAGGACTGGGAGCAGAAGCCATGGACCCAGGGATGAGAGTCTGGCCTGCTTTGTGCAGCCCACTTATGCTCACTTTGTAGCCCACACAAGCCCAGGTGCTCTCTGCAGATGCTGTTCCCAAACGAGGTTGATTCCTGCCCTGCTCCCAGCTCGGTAGGTGAAATGAGACCTGGGAGACAAGGCTTTGCAGCACTGCTCTGTTTGGCCTGGCCGAAGGCTCTCCTGGGGCAAATGCCTGGGTCCAAAGCCAGGCCTGGGGCAGAGCCTACATGTTCTGCCCCAGTCCTGTCCCGTCCAACAGTGTGGCTCAACTGAAACACTCAGACAGTGGTCACTGCACCCAGAACTCAGGGAGGGCACTGGGGGGCTGGGGAAGACCCTGCTGTGGGGCGAACCCAGACTGAGCCCCTCCACTGCCATCCCAGGTTTAAAGGGGAACAGAGGGGGCAGGCAGCGAGGGTCACAGTCAGGGGACCCACCCTCAGGCCACAGGTACAGGCTTGCTGCATGTATCAGAAAATCCTTATCACTGTGGTTTTAAAATGACAGACGTTTATTCCTCAGCTGTGTACAACGTCTGGAGAAGGCAGTCTGGGCTCTGTCACCTTCAGAATCTCAAGGAGCCAGGCTCCATCCACCTGCTCTGCCATCCTGCTGTGGGGGCCCTCCCAAGGTCTTTCAGGGTCTGGAATCAGCAGGAAGCAGGGAGGGGACGGGGGGTGGGGGCAAACTCAGCTGACCTGAAACCTTCAGACAGCTCCTGGACATCACTGGCTTACGTATGCCTGGTCTTGCTCATAGCATGTGGCAATACCAGGTACAGGGAAACCCAGGTGCTGGGACCGACAGCAGGTTCCACCACAATCACAGGGCAGGATATGTGTGCTCTAGGAGGCAGTCCCCATCCCACCCTGTACCTACCTGAGCTGATGAGACTCCATCTCACTCAGGAAACACCCAGGAAGCAAAATGGTCACACCCTAGGCCTGCCCCAGGTCCTCCATGGAATTCCCTGGCCCTCTGGTTGCGGGGACTAAGAAAAGCAAAGCAGTATGGGTGCAGTGGCTCACATCTGTAATCCTGCACTTTGGAAGGCTGAGGAGGAGGATCACTTGAGGTCAGGAATTCAAAACCAACCTGGACAACATATCAAGACCTTGTCTCTAAAAAAAAAAAAAAAAAACGTTTTTAATCAGGCAGGCATAATGAGCTGTAGTCTTAGCTACTCAGGAGGATAAGGTGAGAGGATCATGTAAGCCCAGGAGTTGGAAGCTGCAGTAAGCTGAGACTGTGCCACTGCACTCCAGTCTGGGTGTCAGAGTGAGAACCTGCCTAAAAAAAAAAAAAAAAAAAAAAGCCAACAGGATGGTTTCCTGCTGGGCAAATTCCATTGCAGATCTCTAGCCCAGGATTTTAGGTGGAGCCCTGGGGTGTCACCTGAGTCCTGAGGCTCCAGGCTTGGTCTCTGAATGCAGCTGGCAAGACAGAGGCAGGAAGCCCAGCAAGATGGGGTGAGCTGAGGCCAGACAGAAGACCCAGGCCCAGGAACAAGCTGCCTGGGAATGACCACACACACGGCAGAAGCTGGTCTGCCCCCACCCTCCCAACCTGGCCCCAGGACAGTGAGACGTGACACTTGCAGGGAGCACCTAGGGGTCTGGAGAGAGAATTCTGCCAGGCCAGCTAGGGGCTAGAACCATAGCCGGGGCAGCCAAGGAACACCTCATCCAGCTACTGCTAGCTCAACCCTGGGGTCAGCATGACGCTTATGGTGTAAGCTGGACCTTGGGACCCCCAGTCCCACACACACTGGTCCATGTGAAGGCAATGCCTGTCCAGAGCCTGACAGGCTGCACTAAAGGCCAGAGCCTCCAGCAGGCAGAGGCTGTGTTCAGCATGGAGATGGGCCAACTCTGACCAGACTGCTCACCCCAGAACATCCCTCCCGCCACACTCCCCACACCCTGGCTCAGGTCTGACCCAAACCTGGGATGCTGAGAAAGCTCTTGAGCCACTTCCCCACAAAGGAACTGCCCACAGTGAGTGGGGCTACAGGCTGCCTGAGAAGGGAGAACAAGGCCTCCTCCTAGCCACACAGGCCCCATCAGTCCTCCTGCACCTCCTGGGGTGGGCAGGGGTCCCTTCCTCACCTGATGGGACTTCATGGCTGGGCTTCAGGCAGTGAGGAGGAGGCTGAAGCAGTAGGGCCAGGCCCGGGGAGCGGGGGCCCTGCCTTCCTTCCTCAACACACGGGACTGCCCAGGCCCCGCTCCTGGGGCCCAGCCCACACCCCAGACGCCGGCATCAGATGCCTCAGGGTCGGAGAAGCTCCATGTGAAACAGCTGCTGCTGGCACCAAGTCTGGACAGCACCACAGCCTCGCAGAGGCCTGTCCAGTACACCAACTCATTGCCCTGCCTCCAGTGCTCAGCCAGCACCCCCCGCCCAAGAGGCACCCCAAATGGATGGCTCAGGCACATGATCCTTGACCCTCCTGGCAGCAATGCACACGTGGCTTTGAGCATGAAGAGAGGCACAGGCTCCCAAGCCCACCACTCAGCAGCCCCAACCCTGGGAGAGTCCCCACGTGCCTGTGGAAGAACCCCAGGTCCTGACACCCACCCCCCCACCCCGCCAAGAGATGCAAACCTGGAGCCCAGGAGGCCTCTCCCAGCTGCTCAAGCTCATCCCAAACCAGCGCCTGGCTGCCCTTTAAGACCCAGCTTGACCTCCAGAAGGGCCAGCCAGTGTCCTCCCAGTCCCACCCTCCTCAGACAGGCGTCCGTCCGGCCTTGGTGACTGGCCCCTCAGCAGGCCGCAGTTCCTCTTCTCATGACTCTCCCAAGGTCATGGGTCATCACCCTCTCTTCCACCTGGCTGGGCCACATCTGCACTTGGCAGACTGGTGTTAGCAATGGGTAGAAGTGCTTTCTTGACCTGATTTACAAGGGGCCACAACACCTGTCTAAAGTTCCTGGTGGCCCACTGTGACCTCCACCACAACCCAGGCTGTCCCTGACCCTCTGTGTCCCAGGCCATCAGCTGCTGAGAGCAGGCACTGCAGAGGCTATAAGGACCCACAGAGGATGAAGGCAGGGAGAACATTCTGCCTTCACACGGGCACAGTCTCAAAGTTAGAGCAGCCCCAAACTGTCAACAGGTAACCCTCAGCTCTGGGAAAGCAAGGGACAGGGCTCAGGGCACTGGCCAGAGCCCATAGGATACCTGTGGTGCATGTGGCCCCGTCCACAGGAGCCCGACCCTTCTGCCTCCGGTAAACCAGAGCCAAAGACTCCCCGAGGTTCCCACAAGCCCCAGCTCCAGTGCCCTCAGTATCCTTGGCCTTAGCAGGCTGGCTTTGGGGCTGAGGGTGGAGAAGCCAGAACTCCTGGAAGTATGGGGCTGGGGGTGCCAGAGTTTTATTTTCTTCCATTTCTTCTAAACATGTTTCTGTTGATCCTCAAAATGGCAAATGCCAGGATGCTCAGTTCTTTATTTTGTTTGTTTCTTTTGATTTGAAGTCTTACTATGTCGCTCAGACTGGAGTGCAGTGGCACGCTCACAGTCACCGCAGCCTCAACCTGCTGGGCTCAGGTGATCCTTCCACCTCAGCCTTCCAAGTAGCTGGAACTACAGGCACACGCTACCACGCCCAGCTTATTTTTTGATGTGTTGTAGAGACGAGGTCTCACCAAGTTGCCCAGGCTGGTCTCGAACCCCTGAGCTCAGGCAGTCCTCTCGCCTCAGCCTCCCAAAGTGCTGGGATCACAGGCTTGGGCCACCATGCCCCGCCTGATGCTCAATTCTTAAAGCTGACAGCTGATAACACAGCTGACAACAAAAACTGGTAATATTTAGAAACAAATGCGACTAAATCCATGTCTGAATAAATCATGCTCTTAGATTTGATATCAAATGTGTTCAAGCTTATTTGCAGGCCAAGTTAAATTACTTCAGAGCATTCAAAAAAGGCATGGGGAGGGGCTGCCAGCCCAGCTGGTTCCCCTCGTGAGGGGTCACCAGGCTGCCTCCTCCCCTGCAGGGGTGTCAGTGCCACCCTAGGCACAGACTCTGGGTTTGGGGTCCTTCAGGAACCTTTCTGACCACTGGGCTCCACTGCCACCTTGGTGAACTCCACAAGCTTGCCCGTCAAGGCTGCCCATCCCCCAGCGCCACTCTTGGGGCCTGTCCCCACGACAGGGAGGGGCTAAGGCCTCTGAGGGGCTGCCCTTTTGTTCCACTAACCCCTTCAAGCCTGGCCACAGCAGATGTTGACAGTAATGCAGTGAATGTAACATATTTTAAATATCCCTCACATCAAATCTAAGTCCAAGGAGATTACCCAGACCAGACTGACTGGGCCTGCCAACCGCCTCCACAGGAGTGCACTGGTGACACAGTGGAGCAGACTCAGGAGGTGGCTCCTCCTCCCAGCTGACTTTTGTCCCCAACTCCTTGAACACCCTTCAGCCCAGGATGAAGGGTCAGGAGCACACCTGACACCCCTGGACAGGTTCAGTCCATCAGGCACTGGCTGGAAAAACCCTGTAGGGAAGTCAGCAGTCATCCATCCTCCCCGCTCACCACGCTACACCCCGCTGCACCCCGGACTCTTTCCTGTCCTGCACTCTGACATCTGAAGTCTCCACATCACGTTGAGGCCTTCTTCCAAGAGATCGGCTTGGGTCTGTTCCCTTCTCCCTTCCTTGCTGCCACGAAGCTGTTCAATGTATAAGGCTGAGTCACCTTGGTTCCTTCCACAAACACTCAGATCAGCGACTGCTTGCAGGCACAGAGAGGGCTGCAAAAGGCACAGCAGTTAACAAAATGCGCAGGTACTCACCCTCTCAGAGCCGGCTGTTAGAGTCCCACCAGCCTTCTGTACTCTCACCCCCTCCTCTGCCTTTGCTAAAAGTCTCCATCGGTGCCTTCCTATCCGGACCCTCCACCGGCTGCTGGGATGCAGCCTCGGCACCGTACCGTGCACATCCTTCATGTCCCCAAACTGCTAAATCAGCCCAGGCCTCCCTTCCCTTCGTCCAACGAACCTCGGCGCCTTTGCACCTGCCGTTCTCTCTACTGGGTGTGCCCTTCCACTAGGGTCTCAGTTGCAGTGGCTCCTCCTCGGAAATGCCTCCCCTTTTGCACCTTATCTTCTAGTCTGCCTCAAGCTCCTCGTTCTTCCTGGCCGCACTGCCCGCCTACCGCGCCCACCCGGCAGAGATTTGCCAGCGCAGAGGCCGCGTCTACGCGGTCACCCGCACCCCTCCCGTGGATTTTGACCGCATGAATCCACACCCCGCGCTGGCCCATCTCCGAGCCGCCTGCGTCCAGCGGACCACCACAGCCAGTCGCGTGAGGCCGTAATACCAGGTGCGCCCCAGCTACAACCACCCGGCCGCCCTAGGCTCAGCCGGGCCACAAGCCCAGCGTTGGACCCGCGGTGGGCCCAGTGCGCATGCGCATGGAGCCGCCACCGCACTGACGGGCGAGCTGCCCACTCGGCGCAGACCCTGCAGCCCCAGCTGGCTGCCAGTGCGCCCGCTCCTGCAATCGCGCGACTGGACCCAGGAAGTCCCAGAGCCCTCTGCATGCGGGAAACGCCGTAAGCGCCCACGCGGCTTTCCACAAAAGGTCTTGGCTCTTTAACACGCCCCCGCTCGCGCCCATTGGCTGAGGGGTTTGACGTCGCGCCCATTGGCTGAGGGGTTTGACGTCATCACTGCACGCCGGATGACGGCGTCTTCCCGCTCCTTAGTGCTGACGACAGAGCGGCGCGGTCCTGAGACTGAGGAAAGCAGGAGGAGGTGGCGGCGGCGGGAAGATGTAAGTTGGGGCGGAATCCGACCGCATCCGAGCTTCGGGAACTACTCGCCAGACCTGGCGAGGCGCATCGTGAAGCCTACCCGCTCCTCAGGCCCGCGGTGCTGCGGCGGCCCGGCTACGCGAGACGGGCTGCAAAGAAAAAGAGTGTGGCCTAGGGCGGGCGGAACGGGAGATGTCTAGGCCGTGGCCCGGAAGTGGTCGGGGCCGCAGCGGACGGAAGGGCGCCCCCACTTCGTTCGCTCGGTGGCGGCCCAGCCAGGCTCGTGGGACTCAGAGCAGCAGGGTGAGCGGCCTCCGCCCTTGCGGTCTCCCGCTGACTCGGAGACCCCGGCCCCCAACGCCAGGCCCTGCCCTGGAAGCCCTTGCGGCTTGGCGCCGGGACTGGGGAGTCGTGAGTGACGCGGACCCGGAGCGGCGAGGTCGGCGTGTCGGGTCCATGCCGGCGGGCGCGGAGTTTCTTTGTGGGATGCCCTGGAAGGCAGGCTGATCCTCCCTCCGGGGTCATTAATTCAAACATTCACTCCGCGAACGTTTACCGGGCTCCTGTGTGCCGTTCTCGGCGCTAGACCTCGGGGATACGGCCCAATGTGGACCGTGCTCGATTTGACGGGTTGTCCCAGGAGGGTGGATGCGGGAAGGTTGAGGTGATGGAGGAGAGACGCGGAGTAGGCGGTTTCTGTCTTTGTTATGTATTTCGTATGAACTGTACCTGAAGTGTACTTTTAAGCGGGGAATCTCTGAAGATTTGTGCTGAAACGCCATCTCCTCGAGATTTAACTAATTGTTTTCTCCTCTCTTTGGCTGTTGGACACGCACCTTTCCGGAGGATGCGGGAGGTAACCAAGGTCCTAAACTGGTACCTGAACTTGTGAACAGAGAACCTCAATCTATGGTTTCTAGCACTCGACCACACCCAGCAAAGCGTTCACTTATTCTGTGGTTCTTAATTTCTAGAGTGCTTAACCGGTGGCGCTTGACTTCTCAGTACATTCGGGCAGATCTTTAGGACTTGGGGAGGGGCTGGAAACTGCGTGTGTGTCCCCCCCCCCACTCTAGTTCTGCGCTGCCAGTAGCCATTGGCCACATGTGACTATTGAGCTTATGAAATACAGCTAACCAAAACTCTGATGTTAAAATACATATTAAATTTAGAGGATTTACTGTGAATAAAAGTAAACTTTTATTAGTAAATTTTTATATTGATTGTATGTTGGAAAGACAATATTTGAATGTAGTGTGTCAGATGTTAAAAATTAATTTCACCTGTTTTTGTGATTTGGCTCCAGGGGAAGTTCAGGTTATTCTTGGGGCTCACGATTTATTTTTATTGGACATTGCTGCTCTAGGTGATCCCCCGGGGTGTGGGTCCAGGAACCCCTGTTAGCAGTCAGAAATTCTGTGTTACTTTGGAGACAGTGTGCAGAAGGAGCCTCCATATGTGGACAAATAACCCTTTCTTCTAACATTAGCTAACATTTATTGAGCCTTATGATTAACGCCCTTGATAATTACAAGGTTGGAACTGTAATTGTCACAGTATTGATGATGAAAAACCTCAGAAATAATAAGTGACCTGTCAAAAGATACACAGCAGACCCTCAACTGAAACCCAGGCATACTGACTCCAGACTCTTAGCATCTGAATTGTATTCACCGATTGTCCAAGGACACTAATTTTATCAGGTACTGCCTGCTGGGTATTTACAAAACATGCCTTATGTTTTAAGGCAAAACATGTTGAAAAGATTTTACAGCCCTGAAAAAGAGCAGCAAGGTGACAGTCTGCTCTCTTTCCCTCTCATTTGACTGTCCAAAACTCGGTGCTCTTTCTTAGGTCAGAACGTGCATTCAGCAGCAGGGCATACCACCTTGGCAGGGGTACCTCTGCACAGTAAACCCAGGACCCAGCTGCTGTGCTGTGCCCTCTTTATTTGCAGGCTGTTAGAGAAGGAGAGGCACATCCTGAGATCTTTGCTTGCTACTCATGCTCATTGTACAAAGCTCATTGGAAACACTGAAGGTGGCAATCTCTGGAAAACAGGGCATATAACTAATAGTCATTTCTTTTTGAGTAATCTGTTACCATTATCTGAGCACATGCTGTATGCTAAATCACTACATGACATATAGTATTACCCAATTTCAGTGTCTACCCCCCCACCAGCATCTTATTTCTGAAAAATTAAGAACACAGGAAGGTTGAAAGAATTGCAGTTAATGCCCACATAACCACCATCTAGATTCTGTAAGTCACATTTCTGCTGTATTTGTTTTATCATGTATCTGGCCGGCGCCAATCCTTGTTGTGTCTCAAAGTAGATTGCAGATTTGTGTGAACTTTCCCCTACACACTCAATATGTACATTATTAACTAAAGCACAGTATTTTCAATAACTACTTTTTAAATTATTATTTTAGTGTTCATGTGGTACATTTCATCTATTTGCACTTGGGTATTAAATGTTTTGATGCTGATACCGGTCACTTTTGAAATGATTTTTACTTCCATTATCCAAGGTATCCTAAAAGGAAACTACTGTAATAAAACAAGGTCTGTCCTATCTTGGGAGCCACACTCAAACTAGATTTTTCTCTGTTCTGCATGCAAATGTGGTGCTGTATTATTTTGAAAGGATTATAGAGAGCTCATTGCCAAGCTTACAAGCTAAAACTGATATCGGACAACCTATAAGATAACAGTGATGGGTGCCACCACCTGATCCATCTTTTTTAAGAAAAAGACAAGCTGAGGTGACAGTTCTACTTGTACCACCTGTGGGGGTAGAGACTCCTCCATGAGGAAATGGTGACTGTCCCCTACTTGTTCCTGGCTATGTGGGTGCTTGTTGCTTATTGTGTTCCCTTGCTGCCTTCTTGTGTACTCAGCTTTTTACTGCAAAGTAGATTTGTTGCCTTGCCAATTCGTTCACTCTTAAATCCTTTTATCTTGTTATTAGGCTGCTCTTTGGCGTAAATTGCAATCGATTAGGGATCGTTTCTCAGAATCAAGTTAGAAGTGAGAGTTCAGATAAGTGAGGCCGCCATTGCTGCTTTGAACACCTCAGAAGGGGAGAATGGATTTATCAGGAGTGAAAAAGAAGAGCTTGCTAGGAGTCAAAGAAAATAATAAAAAGTCCAGCACTAGGTAATCCTTCTGTAAGATTTTTCTAGTGCTATTTTGGGGGTGCTCATTGCCAGGGACCCTCAGAAAGGGGAAGACAGAATGTTCTGCATTCTGCAGTGTTTCCTAATATCACTGCTGTGGCCCTTTTGGATCCCCTCTTTTGGGTTGTGCTGTTTCAGGGTTTGGTCAAAGGAGCACGTAATCTCACACTCTTCCTCACCATCCAGGGCTCCTTCTCCTTCCAAACGCAAAGACCGCTCTGATGAGAAGTCCAAGGATCGCTCTAAAGATAAAGGGGCCACCAAGGAGTCGAGCGAGAAGGATCGAGGCAGGGATAAAACTCGAAAGAGGCGCAGTGCTTCCAGTGGTAGCAGCAGCACCAGGTAGGGCAGACTGGCCTGAGCCCTAGAGAGGACCCACTGTAGCAGCCACCCCCTCCTTCCCGCAGGGCTCTGTTTTCAGAGAAAACCCTTGGATTGTTGGTAGAGACCCTAATTTATGGCAGACTGGTTTGGGGTTTGCTCTTATTATATGTAGAAAATAGTGTTTGGGTTTTTTTCCTTTACAGATACAGGGAATATGATGTTTGGGGACTCAGAATCGTCATTGAATTGTCCTAGTCTAGAGCTTATTTTTTTGCAGGTGAAAGCCAGCCAGAGTCTGTCAGCAGCCACTTTCCCAAGCTAAGTTGGTGGTTCTGACTTGTGCTAGACTCATGTACCTCCCAGGGGGGAAGACTTCTATGTAGGCAGAACACAGCCTATCCTCTCTGTCCTGTCACCTGCAACAGTGTGACACCTAGGGCTCTGGCTTGGGAGCAGGGGGTGGCTTCCCCACTGGGGAAAGTAGTGAATTTGAAGATACCAGGAGAGCAGTGTCCTTGGGGGGTAGGGTACATGCCAGGCCTGGATAAGGCAGATGTGCTGTGCAACTTGCCTCTTGTCGTGACCCCCATCTTGCCCTCAGGTCTCGGTCCAGCTCAACTTCCAGTTCAGGCTCCAGCACCAGCACCGGCTCAAGCAGCGGCTCCAGCTCCTCCTCAGCTTCAAGCCGCTCAGGGAGTTCCAGCACCTCCCGCAGCTCCAGCTCCAGCAGCTCCTCTGGCTCTCCAAGTCCTTCTCGGCGCAGACATGACAACAGACGGCGTTCCCGTTCCAAGTGAGTGCCCACACCTGGGAACTAAAGTTTGCAGGCTGAGAGCTGTAAATGTGCTGTGCTTGTTGTCAAAGTAAAACAAAGGAGCCTTTCTGTTTTTATAGGGTTTCTGAGACAGGGATAATATGAACTGGCAGGAAAGTCTCTCTTATAAAAAATCGTCACACAGACTGGGTGCAGTTACTCATGCCTATAATCCCAACACTTTGTGAGGCCGAGGCAGGAGAATCACTTGAGACTAGCCTGGGAAATATAGCAAGAACTCGTCGCTATAAAAAAATTAGCCAGGCATAGTGGTGCACACTGTAATCCCAACTGCACGGGAAGTTGAGGCAGAAGGATCTGAGCCCAGGAGGTCAAGGCTGGGGTGAACTGTGATCACACCACAGCTCTCCAGCCTGGATGACAGTGAGACCCTGTCTCAAAAAAAAAAAAGCCTCATACAAGCAGATAATATCCCCACTAAAAAGGAATCTAGCCCAGTACATTTTGACTTAGTGGAAATTTGTTGTTTCTGGTGTTTTGTTTTTTTCAATCAGATCCAAGCCACCTAAAAGAGATGAAAAGGAGAGGAAAAGGCGGAGCCCTTCCCCTAAACCCACCAAAGTGCATATTGGGAGGCTTACCAGGAATGTAACCAAGGTGAGGATCACGGGTCCATGTGGTGGGCAAAGGAGTATGGACAAGTAGGGCTTTGCCAGCAGTTGAACTCAGCCTTTTGGAGGACGAGTGCGGTGGTGCATGGTTGGAGTAGCCCACTGACCAGTTCCTTCTAACGGACTATTGTGTATACGTCTCGGAGATTTACACCAAAATAACACTGGTTCTCAAGAGATGGTGGAATGTTTTTATTCTACCAAGGTTTTGGTCGTTCTGTGGTGAGTCCTCTTTGACTCGTAAACAAGAAACTGGTGGGCAAGAATGAGAGTGGCCCTTCTTTCTCTCCAGGATCACATCATGGAAATATTTTCTACCTATGGGAAAATTAAAATGATCGACATGCCTGTAGAAAGGATGCATCCCCATCTATCCAAAGGCTATGCATATGTGGAGTTTGAGAATCCAGATGAGGCTGAGAAGGCGCTGAAGCACATGGATGGAGGTGGGTGACCTGCCAGCACACGTCTGACCTCTCATCTCTGTCCTCTCAGAGACTCGCTACCCCTGGGGACCCTCAGGACTGACTTCCAAACCTGGCTGCGTTTCAACCCTTTTAGGATTCCAGTTCCTACTCCATGGGTGTGTGTTTACCAAAAACATGTTTTGGGAACACTAGTCTTGGGGAAAATCAGCAAATATGCATATATTCGCATTTTAAGAAATTTTCAATCTGTTAAAAGCTTAAGGATCAAATGAAGGTTTCTTATAAGAATATATTTGACTTTTTATATGAGAGTCATTGTTGAGAGTTAGACATTTGCCATCATTTAGGCATGTTTAGTATTTTCCTCAGCAGTTGATGTAATGAATTTATAAAACCTACCTATTTCTTAACCATTTGTATCTTTTAACTGTTGACAACATTTATAGCTGTTTGTATGTGGCAGAGTGGTTTTTAAAGCATGTGAACCCCCGTGAATGGTTTTGGACAAGATTTTCATTTTGTCCTCTACTCAGCATTTTAAAGGATTATGGAGTTGTCTCTGCTCGGCTCCCCATTGCTCCAGCCAAGGCAACCGGGGCTGAGAACAGGCAACCATCTGCTCTCTGGGCTGCCAGGTCTGTGTGGCAAGGAGAGTCTGGATGTCCCAGAACCTCCACATCCTCTGAGGCCCTGTTATAAACTTTATAATAGCTTAGCCTTTTATATATACATATAATTGCTTTTGAGCGCTGAAATGCGTTGGGAGCTTGGCACAAACCATGGCTGTGTCACTCACATCGGCTCTTGGCCATGTGAACCACACCTTACTTTAGAGTCTGCCAATCATCTGGTATTTGACAGTCTGAGTACTTGCTAATAAACTGTAAAAACTCTGAAAACATGGGTACATTCAGAGTGGGCATGATTATAAACCAGAATCTCTTAAGATTCTGGTAGGGTTTTTGTGTGTCCTCCGTACTGTTCTGCATATCATTGAATGGTGTAAGTCTGAGCTGTCTTGAGGAGGAGATTGGAAGGAGTTGACCATTATTGGCAGCTAGCCAGAAAATGGATTTGTGTGTGTTGTTGTATAGTTAGTGCCATGAAATTCCTTGTTTGGGCTACCTTAGCCTGAGTTTACTTAAGTTGAGCCTCTTAACTATGTTCTGGACACATGTCCACATGCCTGAGTAAGCCCCCTGCTACCTTTGAAGTTACCTTGAAGGTAGGAGTTGAGAAAACAGAAGGGGCAGAGCTTGGGCTCTTGATACTCTCAGCTGTGGGCTGACCTCTTGAGGTCAGGGTATGTGCTCCCCTGGGGTTCCCAGGTCTATGCTGCCTCCCCTCCTTTCCTGTGCTGTTTCCTACACATGCATGACATTTAAGTACTGTCTATATGCAAAGTCCCATCTGAGGCCTCTTATTCAGACTCTTAACACAAAGTCCCCGACATTTGAAATTTCTTTCATGCTGTTCCCACTGGAGCCTCACCTCTTGGTAGATGGAAGCTTTGATTCATCACCGTGTTCTGGCTGTTTTACTTCAACTAATTCCCTGAATTCTTCCATTTCCCTCTCGTTTCATTTTATGTCAATTCATGCCCATGATGGTGCCACAGAAGCGTACTGATAGGTCTCCTCCTTCTCTGGGCCCCAGCTTGAGAAGGAAGCTCAAATGGTGATGCTCCCTTCGTGGGCCCGCAGGAAGAGCCCCTGCCTTGCCTTTCAGGCCTTGTGTTCACCTGTCACTCCCCACTCTAACTGTTGCCTTTTATGGCCAGTGTTTTGGGTCCTTCCCTTCCACGTGGTGGTTCCAGCACGTTCTTCGGGTCTTCACTTGAGTGGCATTTCCTCTGGGAGACTGACTTAACATGGAGATTAGCATCTTCTCTTAGGTTACATGCCCTCTTGTGGTTTTTTACTGGTAAAACTTAAGTTGTGATGTGGCCGTTTCTGTAATTATTTTGCTTATCATTGTCCCTCCCAGACTTGTCATGTTTACTGTGGCAAGCCCATAGATGTTTGTTAGGTATTTTATGACTTGGTCCTTTTTTCAACAGGGCAAATTGATGGCCAGGAGATCACTGCCACAGCTGTGCTGGCTCCCTGGCCTAGACCACCTCCCAGGCGATTCAGCCCTCCCAGGAGAATGCTGCCGCCACCTCCAATGTGGCGCAGGTCTCCCCCACGAATGAGGAGAAGGTAAGCAATCTGTAGTTGCACTGTGGACTGAGCAAGCCACACAGCTCATGTGACTGCGATGACTTTGGGACCCTTTATTCAGCCCTGCTTGCCCTGTGCCACTATGTGGGGTGAGGGCTTGCAGAGAGTAGGTGGCCCTTCAGAGCCTGCTGGGGAAAGCAAGAGGGCCATGGCTGCAGCTAGGGACTGGCAGAAGAGGCCCCTAGAGTTGGCCAGTATTGCTTTGTGGGTCCAAGCAGTGATGTGGTGTGGCCGGGTGCAGGCCCACTCCCCTCCTGACTAAGAAAATAGTAAGGGTTAGGGGAGGAAGGAAGAGGTTTAGTGTCAGAGTAGTGGAACAGGATGATCCCCTTGGCAGAGGCCTCAGTTGGATCTTCCTGTCAGTGGAGTTGAGGTGCACCTGCCAGTCCTCAGGGGAGAGGGGGAAAGCCTGGGCCTGTGCCTGTGGTTCCAAAACACTCCTTCCCAGGAGCCCCATCAGTCACATCCAAAGGGACCTGTCCTGACTTCTCGTGTTGGGAAGTAAACTACAGAGAGAGAACTGTTCCAGGAAGAAAGCGGCTTGCCCTCCACCCAAGATGTCTGATGTGGTTTCTCCTCTTCCTGCAGGTCCCGCTCCCCCAGGCGCCGGTCTCCTGTGCGCCGGCGATCCCGCTCTCCTGGCCGTCGCCGCCACAGGAGCCGTTCCAGCTCCAACTCCTCCCGATAAGCAGGCCTCGAAGCTCATGCCCCATGACTGACAGCCCACCCAGCTCAGTTGTGTCACTTTTCTAGCCAAAGGAGGATCAGTAGGAAAGGAAATCCCTCACCTGGGCAGGCTTCAAGGCAGCTGTTGAATATCTCCTCTGCTGGCCAGGCTCTCGCTCTAGAAGTGCTATTGGTTGGGTTGTGCCTGTCCAGATGCCTTCCGGTGTTATGGTTAAAAAGCTCACCCGTTTCCATTTTCTGAGAGTCAGTTCAGTGACAAAGCCACCAGGGACAAGCAGGGTTGTGGGGGAGGGGTGCAGTCCGTCGGTCTGGCTGTGCCCTTGTGCTATGCAGTACCCTTCAGAAAGGGAGCCAGGCTTCAGTGCAGCCACCGGTCCTGCTCAGCCTAGTCTTCTGCTCCCCTGCTTCAGTCCTCTGGTGACCTCGTGGGTCCGACACCCCTGAAGAGCTTCTCACTTCGTAGTAGTTGCTGTAAATGGTTCTGTCTGTTGACGCACACACCCACACCCCTCAGCTTCCTTACTCTCTGAAACTGTTGAGCGAGGTGAGAGCCATCTCTGCAGGGTCATCACAGGGCTCCCTGTTGCACCTGCCATCTGTGGTGAGCTTGCAGGTTACCTTGGCAATGTGTACATTGCTTTTGGGGGGCTTTTCTTGTACAGTCAGTACTATAAAATTTTGTTTTGTAACTTTGTAGCAATTTAGATAATATTGTGTTTGTACTTTGTTGTGTAGAGTGAAAGAATTGTGTTGAATAAATTTAGGATTGGAATGCAGATTTGAGTACTGGGTTCACTGCTTCTTTCCTGTCCTTTAGTCCCCAGAACAGTTTGTTATTCCTGATCCAAAGTGACACCTCCAGACATTCAGCCAGAAGAACTTAGGGTTCGTGTGTCCTGAGTGTTAGGCTGCTCCTGTAGTGGGCAAATAAAAGGGTATTTTTAATCACTTTATCCTCTCAGAAAATTCAGATTCCTCCTGGACCTGTTTCTGGCCAGAAACACGAATTTTATTTGCTGCTACATACACGGTGCCCAAAAATGTATACACAATTTAAGCGATGTTACATACTGCTTTTTGAAGTTGAATTGAATTATGGTAACAATGTGTGGTATGCCATTCGCTCAAAAGATGACATTATTCAAATGAATGCTAGCATCACCATGAGGCAGGAAGGACAAAGAAAATGGCAGAAGCATGGTTGTCGTTTAAGGAAGGCAAGACCATTTCGAAGTGGTATTTGAAATTGGGGAACATTGTAGAAGCACGACTGGCGGCATGAGTAACAACAGAACCTTCAACACACCTAACAACACACATGGTCCTGTGTGTGACGTGCACAAGGGAAGATCCGGGAGCACTCGCACAGCAACAAGTCCTGCAGTAGTTTGCTGTAATCAGAAGCATCTGGAGGCCGTTGGTAACCTCTTGTAATTGCAGAAGTCAAGGGTGACTTGTATTCATCATTTGTTACTGGTATATATTGAGCATTATGGTGTTAATACAGTTTTTTCCCTATCTTAAAATGTGTATACTTTTTTTGGCACTCTCTGTGTGTATACA
>CAUYQG010022112.1:0-13983 GCA_963574415.1 Tarsius wallacei
GCCTTTAGATGTTATATATGCATAGGCTTTAGAAATTATGGATCATTAGAATGTTATGATATTAGAAGTGTTGTATTGCTTTTGAGGAATATTAACCAAGCATGAAAAACTGTAAAATAGTTTTGGGGATTGCCCTCCCTCGTGCATGAGGGAGTGCCTGGTGGGTAAGGGACGCCCCTCACCCACCTCACCTTGTGTTCATGTAATCATCTTGTGATTTTGGTGGGATTGTCCTTCCTCATACCTGAGCAAACACCTGGCGGGTGGGGGGGGGGCGCCCCTCATCCACCCGGCTTTGTGTTCACGTGAAAGTCTCGTGATTTTGCCCGCGAAAATCTGGGATAAAAGGAAAATGAAATCTTCCATTAAACGGCTTCTACTCAAACCTGTTTGAACAGTGGTCCATTCTTTCTCTCTCTTTCTCTACATATATCTATCTTTTCCGCGGAATCGGCCCCTGTACTAGACAGGAGTCTAATCCTTTTATTCCCCAGGAATAATCGCCGACGCCACCACACCTTTCCAGGGACACCCTGAATCTCCACGTGGGGGCTGGCCCCCCACAGTTGCCCCCATCTCAGCATGGCAAGTTCTCAGTGTCGTCAGTAGGTTCTTGGAGATGGCGACTTTAAGTAACACAGCATAAAACGAAACCAGTTTTACTGTAGGCTAATTGATAAAAACAAGAGTTACGTTCCTATGGACTATTTCTATTCACAAAATCATCCAACTTCTAAGTAAAGACCCAAAATAGTTATTATATTAAACAATGAAATAAATGTGAACTCTACATCCATTTAAGAAATACATATATATTCTTTGAGTTGAGGTCTCACTTGTGTTGTCCAGGCTGGAGTACAATGACATCATCATGGTTCATTGCAGCCTCGACCTTCTGGGCTCAGGTGATCCTTCCACCTCAGCCTCCCGAGTAGTTGAGAATACAGATGTGCACCACTGCAGCTGGCTAATTTTTTTTTTATTTTTCATGTTTATAGAGACATGGTCTAACTGTGTTGCCCTGGCTTGTCTTGAACTCCTGTACTCAAGCAAGCCTCTCGCCTTGTCTTCCTAAAGTGCTGGGATTACAGGCGTGACCCACCGTGCCCAGTTAAGAAAGATTTAAAAAACTCAAGTAAGATCAACTTTTACATGCTTATTCTGGTACAGGGTATTGGGTGGCCAAAGCCTGTCCCAGAGCTGAAGGCAGAAGCCATCCCTAGACTGGTCCCCATGCCATCTCAGGGCTGCTCACATGCCTTCAGGCTGGGTCAATTCAGACACGCCAGTTTACCTGCTGTGCACATCTGTGGAATGTGGGAGAAAATCTGAGTACCTGGAGAAAACCCACTCAGACAGTAGTCTCAACTGGGAATCTTTTTTTTTAAAATCATCTACATTATAATAAAATGATGCAGAATGAAACAATGTTATTCAAGGACCAGCTGCACCTAATTTCCCAAATTCTTTTAAAATTTGTAGACATGGGAGGTAGAGTGGTGGAGATAGAGAGGGTGGCTAGGGCTAGGCTTAGATGAAAGGAATATAGAAGAGAGGAGGACCCCAGAGGAGAGCCTTGGAAGGCAAGGGCCTCGCTAGCCCTGGCACTAGACTCTAAAGTTATTCAGGGCCAGGCACAGTGGCTCATTCTTGTTATTCCAGCACTTTGGGAGGCTGAGGCAGGAGGATTACTTGAGCACAGGAGTTCAAGACCAGCCTGGGCAGCATTGCATGACCTCATCTCTACAAAAAGAAAAAAATAGACAAGTTTGGTGGCACATACCTGTGGTCCCAGCTACTCGGAAAGCTAAGGCAGAAGGATCGCCTGAGCCCAGAAGGTCAAGGTTGCGGTGACCCATGATTGTGCCACTACACTCCAGCCTGGGTGACAGAGTGAGACCTCAAATAAAATAAAATAAGCCAGATGCCACTCAGAATACAGATAAAACATTCAAGGATGCTTTATTGCTTTAATCACACGTTATTGTTGTTGTTGACACATAGCTAATATATCCAAGGTCATGGGGGGGACAATATTCGAGGGACACCTTCCCTGAGCCTTGGGTGGCACCTCCCAGCTTGGCATTATTGGGCAAGGGTAGAGACAAAGTGAGATTGTGGGTGTCTATCTTTCCCTGGGATGGGACCAAGGTGGCTGGCATTGCCCCAATACCTGGGTGCCATGAAGTCACTTACAGCTCACTTTTGGAGGGTGAGACCTGCGAGTCCCTGGGGGCCTCTGTCAAAGCCAAGCCTACAGCCTCCTGGATGCTCCTGGCGGCCCTGACTCCTGACTTGATGGCCGTGTCTATCCAGCCGTGGGGCAGGGCAGTGTGCTCACCGGCGAAGTGCAAGCGGCCCTCGGGCCTGCAGAGCTCCTGGGCATAGTCCACGTACTGGTAGGGGGTGAAGAAGGCAAAGCCGCCCATGGCATAGGGGTCCTGGCTCCAGCGCTTGACAGCCGAGTAGGGGCACAGCGCCCGCAGCTCTTCCTTGGGGCGGTCGTGGACGGCGGCCAGGTCCTCCAGGACCACATCCAGCACCCGCGCCTGGTCCATGGCGGCGAAGAACGCCGAGTCGTCGTCCAGGGTGTAGGACGCCAGGAGGACACCCGCGCCGTCGGGGAAGGCGTGACTGGGGTAGAAGATGAAGCGCGAGGGCCGGTCGGTGCTGGACTTGCCGCTGCGGATGCCATCTCGCTCCCAGAAGCGCTGCGTGCAGGCCAGGGCCACCTTGGTGGCGCTGTTGTAGTGCACAGAGCGCAGCGCGTCCTCCTTGCCCGGAGACAGCGGCGGCCGGAAGCGCAGCAGCCGGGCGGCCTTGGCAGTGCAGGCCACTACCACGAAGTCGGCGAGCAGGCGCGCCCGGGGCCGCAGGGGGTCGGGCGTGCGGTGGGTGATTAGGACCTGGTCCCCGGCCGTCTCCACCTCCTCCGCCGGCGAGTGCAACAGGACGGTCCCCGGCTCGAGGGAGTCGTGCAAGGCCTGAGGGAGCTGGTCGAAGCCCCCGATGACTTCATCGAACCTGGAGGGAGCCGGTGGGGAGGGAGGTGAGGAGAACAGGCACGGCCCATGAAACAGGGTAGCCAGTGCAGCTCAGACACGGATAGAGGGGTTTCCTGCAGGCAGGTCTAAATTAAAACAAAGTAAGATCCAGACATCTTTCTTATCTGAACACACCATCTCCACCCGACCTGCCCCGCACACCAGACCACCTTGCCGACTGGACTGCGGGTCTACCATGCAGTGAATCACAGAAGCAATAAGGAGTTACCCAACCACAGACGTGATGTTCTAAGAGAAGCCCAAATCTACTTAGGCAATAACTTTAATTATTTACAAGGTCCTTGTGACCTTAAAGGTTGAGAGATGGTCATCAAAACTCATGATCAGACACCTACAGCCCACCCGTCTTACCTCATCAAAGGTCAAGAGATGGGCATCAAAATTCGTGACCATACCCACAGCCCTCCACTCTTAGCTCATGGTTTGCTTGATCATTGTCATAAGATAATATAAAGCTTCATGTCAAAGGCAAGCACATGCCCTTTCATTTTTTTTTTTTTTTTTTTTTTGAGTTGGAGTCTCACTCTGTCGCCCAGACTGGAGTGCAGTGGTCGCTCCCGGCCACCACAGCCTCCACCTGCTGGGCTCCGGCGATCCTTCCGCCTCAGCCTTCCAAGTAGCTGGAACTACAGGCGCGCGCTACCACACCCAGCTAATTTTCTGATTTATTGTAGAGATGAGGTCTCGCTTGCCCAGGCAGGTCTCAAACCCGCGGGCTCAGGCAATCCACTCACCTCAGCCTCCCAAAGGCGTGGGATTACAGGCTGAGCCACCGAGCCCGGCTGCCCTTTCTTTTAAGGTGCCCACGTCCTCCCTTGAACATGTTTCTTGCTTTCTAATAACTTCTTTCTTACACTATACTTTGGATTTGCTCTGAAATTCTTTTCTGTGGTGAAGCCAAGGACCCATGGAACAACACACCTCACCCCACTCACCATCACAGGGAGGTCACAGCTTCTAGCTGGACAGAGGCCCAGGCCCATCATGCCAGGAAAATGAGCAGTTGGCAAAGAAGTACACCAAGGTGGGTGGCCACAGCCCCAGGGAGCTAGAGAAGTGCCTCTGTGGGCTGCCATCAGAAAATGCATCTGCCCCGGGTAGGCACAGACCCTCTTTTCAGCTGCTCCCTCCAGCCCTCTTGGTGGTCGCCTCTGTGAGGAGACCTGGCCTCAGATGGCAGAGACCCAGGGCTCTTACAAGCATGCTCAGCCCCTCCCTTAATGCCCTGGGAGATAGCTTGGGGGGCAGGCCTCAAAGAATGCAGCCTTAGCACCGCTAAGTCCTCCTGTTGGTCTGTCTTAAGACCTTCTCACCTTCCATCCTTCCTCTATGGCAGCTCTTGGCCTGAATTTAAACTGATTATCATCAATAAAAAGGCTGAGGGCAAGGGGAGGATACAACCAGGGAAAGAAGAAGCCTGGGTGCCCAAATACCTAAATCCTGAGGCTCACAGGTGCAGCCATCCTTTTGTAAATGTCTATAACTTGTTTGGTCTGAGTCAGGTCATAGAACCCCAAGGGACATCAAGCCCCAGCTTATTTTATCTTTTTAGCCACAGGTCAGGGGTTGGCACCCCGATGCATCTTCCTAGACTGAAAGATAACAGGTGTGCAGACCCCAAAGCAAAGGTAGGACCATAGGCTGTATGACAGGAAAATGGGTGAGGCCCAGAGCAGAGCAGAACTATAGCCCCCTAATGGCTCCTTAGCCAGATCTACTGCCTCTGGGGTGAGGTCCAGTCATCTAAGTGTAGCACACACCCTCCCCTGGTGATTCCAAAGACCGCTGGAGTTTGGAAGTCCTCACCTCTACCTTCCCTCTCTCTGATTTCTTTGGGGATTTCCACCTGATTTACTGAGTCCACTGTCCTTGTGAGTAGCTGGCCCACCCATGCCCATCATCCCCACCCCATCCCCACCGGGGATCCTGGAAGAAGGAGATGACACCACGCAGGGTGTCTGTGAAGGCCTCGTAGTAGCCGGCGTCCGTGTTCAGCAGGTCCCCAATCATCTGCACAGCCCCGGGGCTCATGTTCCCCACCTTGATCAAGTACTCCTGCAGGCGGGAGAGAAGGCGGCAGGTCAGGGGGTGCAGGAGCTGACCCAAGAACCCCGCTTCCCACCAGAAACAACAAAGATCAGAATCAGACAGGGGGGAATGGCACATGTGCACTCAGCTGGGCCCCTGGGACTACCAAAGAGCTGCCTTGTGCACAGGACTCAGAGGACAGTGCTCCAGATGCTCTCCTAAGTCCTAAAAATATGGAAGTCAGCTAGTGCTCCCCATTACAGACACTCTTCCAAGTCCTTTGCTTGTCAAATCCTCATATCCAATCCTAAGAACCCGTTTCACAGATGGAGAGACTAGGGCCCAGTGTCATGTCCACCTGCAAGTATGTGGAGCCCCACCTGGCTTCCCTGTTCTGCCCTGTAATACCAAGCCAGGAGGGATGTGGGTACAGTGTATTTATCTCAGCCTGCCCTGACCCCTGACCCCCACCCCCACCCTCCCACTGTTCCAGCAACACCCCCACAGCAAGTGACTGTGAGGTCCTGCTTCTGGTACTCTCATAGACTAGTAGCAGGCTTGTGCTTGGACTTTGCTCTCTGTTCCCAGGCAAGGCCAGAATGGACACACCAGAGCCAGCTGGGAGTGCTTCACCAGTTAGGGTGGCCATCTCTACAAAAAGTCAAAAATTAGCCAGACATGGTAGAGCATGCCTGGAGTCCCAGCTACTCTGGTGGCTGAAGTGGGAGGATTACCTGAGCCCAGGAGGTCAAGGCTGCAGTGAGCTATCATGTACCACTGCACTCCAGCCTCGGTGACAGGGTGAGATTCTGACTCAAAAAGACAGACAAACAAACAAAAAACAGGAAAAGGAAAAAAGAGAAGTGCTTGGAGACACACTGGGCTATAAGATCTTTGACATAATCAGGACCCAGAGAAATTGGTCAGTTTCCAAGTAGGGGTGGGTTACACAGGGTTCTGGGATCTTCTCTGGCCTATCTTGTTCTCCAATCCCCGAATCTCCTTCACTCTCCCTTCCCTTCTGGACACCGAGTGTACGATGGCCAGACCATGTATGACAACAGGGCTTTCCCCACACACAGCTTCTGAAGCCTCCAGCCAATCCACAGCCTCTGCAGCAATTGGCCTAAAGGTCAGCGACTGGCAACTTCCCTGTCTCTGCATCTCCTCCCCCGCCCACCTTCCATCACAGGACCTACCAGAGAAAGTCAAATACCCTCCCCTCGCCAACCACAGGGGTGTCCCCTTCTCCCTGCCTTGGCTTCCCCACACCCACAGCCTCCACCCAGGGTGCATCTGAAGTCTTCCTGTTTCTACTAAGAGGCTTTCCAGGCCTCTGCCTGCCCTGGAGGCTCTGCCAAATGCAGGGGATGGTGGCAGCAAGCTCTGAAGAAATCGCCTCTGACTGTTCTATTTGGGTGGTCCTTATTTTCTTCCTTCCTTTCTTCCCTCCCTTCCTCCCTCTTTTCCCTCTCGTCCATCCTCCCTGCCCCTCTTCCTCCCTTCCTCTTTTCTTCTCTGCTCTCTCCAGGCCTAATGGAGGTCACATTCCAGCAGGGGAGACAGGCCATAAACAAGTCAACTAAGTAAATGCCAGTGTGCTAAGTGTTGTATGGGTGGTCCCACAGTGCTTTCTGGGGGACTGTGTCAGGGTGCAGCGTGGGCTTCAGGGGGCTTGGACTGACCTTGGTGGAGAAGGAGTCGTACTTCTCCAGCACATGACTGCAGCTGGTCCTCTTCAGTTCCTCCACCACCTGGGCAGGGAGGAGGGATCAGGGACGCTGGTGAGGGCCTGTCCCACAGGACCCCTGCCCTCCAGCCACCATGTTCCACATGCCCTCATCCACTTGCCTCTCCTTGTGTGTGTCTGAGGCTTGCTTTACATGGTCCTAGGTGTAAGGATTCGTCCCACAACTAGACCTGTGTGTCCCAACAGCGGTGACCTCACCCCTGCTCTTGGGTGTGCTATGGGCCACGTAAAGGTAGGAGCCGGGGCTCTTGTCAGCCTAGGAGTTCCCAGAGGTGGGAAGTCTGCCTCCCTGTTTCATGTCGGGGACATCTCTGTAGGGTTTGGAGGCCATCGTGAGTGGTGTGGGCACTGGAGACCTAGCCCACTGGGCTGCTGAGTGAGACTGGACCAGGCTCTTAGAGTGGAGTATTTCTGCTGAGCTGAAGTAGGACAACCCTCCAGCAGAGGCAGGACCCAGGACAGGAGCCTCCCACGAGAACGCTGTGTCCCACATAGTACAGTGTCACACCGAGGTCCCCTGGGCCAGGGGCAGGGAAGACAAGGGCATTGTCAAAGCTGAATGAATACCAGTCAGACTGGAAGAGGTGGGCAGGCACATGGGCACAGCCATCATAGCTGCTCCCTCTAGACCACGTGTCTATGACGACGATGCTAATGGTTCTCACATGGGTCACATGCTGACACTATTCTTATCACCCTACACACATCCTCTCACTGAGTCCTCAACCCAGCCTGGGAGAGTGACTCCAGTGCTGTGGTCATTTTGCAGGAACCCGAGCACAGAGAGGGCACGTATCTCACCCAGGGTCACACAGAGCATTCAAACCCAGAGCCATGTGTAGGACCCTCTGCCTTAGACCCAGGCCTGCCATGGCAATTTCAGTGACAACTAGTTTGCTTTCTGTGTGAGCACACATAAAAATGTTTGGGATCTGAGAGCACACAACCGCTGCTGAGCACAGAGGCCATGAGCAGAAGTTGAGGCAGACAAAGGTCGATGGGGAAGCCCTTCTGTGTGTGGGCCTGGGGTGGGGGCAAAAGTGCTTCTACTCCACTTAAGGGATCAGAGAGACCGAGGACACTCTCCTGAGACAGCTCCAGTCATGGCTGCCACCACAGGGACCCTGCTCCTCCTGGGCTTACCTTCCGCAGGGACTTGTCGAAGAGTTGTTCCGCTGTCTTCCCCACCTCATCCTCTCGCACCGGGTAGCCCAGCAAGCTGGGGTTGGCCTGCACATCCCCCCAGCGCTGCCGTACCCCATTGACCAGCACCCAGGTCTGGTTGTGGCCAGGGCAGAATTCCTGGAGTTTCAGCCTGAACTTCTTGATGAACTCCCTGGAGAACCTATCAGCAAGACGGAGACCCTGTGGACTGGGCAAGGACACTCCCTTCCTTCCCCAGCTTCCTCCACAGAGGGGTGCCAGGGCCTCCTGGTCACCACGCCAGGCCCATGGGGATGCTGCTGGGAAGGAAGTGGGCCACTGCTCCCATGGTCACACAACACCAGACTGGCCCTCTGCGCTGCCCGAAGTCTCTCTTGCTTTGCCTGAAACCTGTGGCCTTCAGGCCTTCAGGTGTGGCCACTCCAGGTCCTGGAGGTGGTGTTGAAGGGCCCTGGGGAAGATCCTCTGGGCTCAGCCTCCCTGGAGGCTGTGGGTGCTGTTTCTGAGCCTCCAAGCTGCATCCTCCAAGCCCCTGCTGGAGCCTTCAGGAGCGGCCTCCCAGATCCCAGGCTCCCACAAGACATACCATTCTCCTGGAAGGACACTCATATTTCCATCATTAGCAAACCCAACCGACTGCTCTTGACTTTCCAAGGTGCTTTCCCATCCCAGTTACCTTTTGTGATCCTCAACACAGCCTCCCAGCCAGGTTGGACAGGTGTGGTTATGCCCACTGTGTATATTAAACATTGAGGCTGAGAGAGGTTCCCCTAGGTAAGCCTCAATCTACAAAATGAGCTGGGACAGATCCCCACCCAGTGGCATCCAGGAGAGGCCTTCACCCTTGCTGTCCTTTCACTTCAGTGCTGCCCCCATGCCACCAACCTTCCCCACCAGCCCCTGCTCCCAACAATACTTGTGGTTGGCAGGGATCCTCATGGCGCCCAGCTCCATGTACCACTTGGCTCCAGGCACTCTGTGGGTCTCTATCCTGCCACCCACACGCCCCGAGGCCTCCAGTACGGTCACCTAGAAACACAGTCCTCTTCTGGCCTCAGTGAGACTGGCCATCCCTTCCACACCCACCCTCTTCTTCCTTCCTAGCAGGCCCAGCTCCACAGCCCCTCCCCCCCACCTCTTTCAGGATCTTCCTGTTGTGGGGTCACCCCACCCGGCTCCCAAGGCCCCTCAGCCCCAGCCAGGACCCCTGGACTCAGCTCCTGTCCCAGGTCTCTGGAGCCACCCACCACCATCCATCCTCCCAACTCCCGGTTCAGAGCCCAAGGCCCCCATAAGAGACCCTACAAGCCCCATCATGTACCTGGTGGCCAGCGTCCTGCAGGGTCTTGGCAGCGGTAAGTCCAGCCATGCCCGCCCCGATCACCACCACCCGCTTCCTCTCCACTGTTGGCCCCAGCCCGTGTTGGGCCAGCTGCAGCAGCTCTTCATACTGTGGATCCTCAAAGCACTTGACCAGCTGACTGTGGAAGGCCTGGGTCCTCAAGTTCAGCATGGACAGCAGGGCAAGGGCCAACCAGCCTGGGCACATTGCTGTGGGGACAGCGGTCAAGTAAATGGCCACAGACTGAGGTGCAAAGGCTTTATCAGAGGAATAGCTGTGTCCCTGGACCTGTGAGGCAGCCTCCTACACTCCTGTCTACTTTTTCCTCTGCCAGAGGGTGCGTTAGTCATGGGGGCTTCCATGCTCACACCCCTCCTCTCACTCTGGGCGTCAATGCCCCCTCAGAGATCAGTGCCCCACAGATCAGAGGGTGATGCAGGCTTGTCCTTGCCTTGTCAGCTGGGCCATCTAGGCCGTCGGAGTGAGGGGGGGGTGGGTGGGTAAAACCCTCAGCCTGATGTGGGACAGGTGGGGGAACCCTCATTCCCCCTTTGGGGCTAAGAAATGTTGCAGTGAGAGCCGCTAGCTCACTGCAACTGGGGAAGGACAGGGTGAAGATCTCCATTCATATCCAGCAATAAGACATTATTCAGCAGTATTGACAGTCTCTGAGATGTGCGTGGCAGGCTACCAGCTTCCCAAGCCCCAGATGGTTGTTCCAGGGTGACTTCTCAGGGACCGCTTAGGCTCACTTAGGCTAAAGAGTTTGTCAGATGAGCCTGCACTTCTCTCCTGCCTCCTAAAGTGCTTCTGATCCATCCTGGCTCAGCCCTAGGAGAGAGGCACCATAGCTTCCTTTTAGCAACCTAGGCAAGGTGTATAACTTGTAGCTATTGTGTTCTTGTTGTTGTTTTTAAAGCTATTATCTAGGCTGGGCCTTTTGGCCCATATCTGTAATCCTAGCACTCTGGGAGGCCAAAGTAGGAGGATCTCTTGAACCAGGAGTTTGAAACTAGCCTGAGTAATATAGCAAGACCTTGTCTCCACAAACACAAAATAAAGCTATCATCTGTGTTATGGGCTGAATTATGTCTCCCCAAAATTCATATGTTGAAGCCTTCACCCCCAGTACTTCACAATATAATTCTATTTGACTATAGGCCCTTTAAATAAATTATTAAGGTGGGCCAGGTGTGGTGGCACACACCTGTAATCCTAGCATGTTGAGAGGCCAAGGCAGGCAGATCGTTTGAGGCCTGGCATTCAAGACCAGCATGGGCAATATTGTGAGACTGAGCCACTATCAAAAATCAAAAACTTAGCTGAGTGTGGTGGCATGTGCCTTTAGTCCTAGCTACTAGAGAAGCTGAGGCAGAAGGATCACCTGAACCTGGGAGATGGAAGATGGCAGTAAGCTGTGACTGTGCCACTGCACTCCAGCCTGGGTGACAGTGTGAGACCCTGACTCAGGAAAAAACAAAAAACAACAACAAAAAATAAATTACTATGTTAAAATGAGGCTGTTAGAGTGGTCCTAATCCAATCTGATTGGTGTCCTTGTAAGAGGAAATTTGGATGCACAGAGAGACACCAGGGATGTGCACTCAAAGACTGAGTGAGGACACAGCGAGAAGGCAGGCACTTGCAAGCCTAAGAGAGAGGCCTCAGGAGAAACCAAACCTACCAATAGCTTCCCTGGGACATCTATCCCCCAGAACAACTTCTGTTGCTTAAGCCACCCACCCAGTCTGCATTGAGTTGTAATGGCAGCCCAGCTGACAAATCCAGTCTGGTCCACCACATCTTCCTCCCAGGTGCAGAAAGAGGGGCTGGATCACCTGATTCTCTCAGGCCAGACTCACTCCCACATGCCTTTAAAAAGAGGCCTTCCTTTTCCATGTGTAGCCACACAAGCAACATGTGAACTCTCCAGTCTCAGGATTTGACTCAGTCTGGGCCACCTCTTTCCCTTCATCTGATAGAAATGACCTAGAGGCTTTGCCAAAAATGAGAGCACAGAGGAACCAGTTATCTGGCCCCCTCAGAGATGCTCACTCTCCCACCCGTCCCACTGACTCCATGGACAGTTTGCCGTGGTCCCTTCCCCTCCGGCACAGAGCATGGGAGACAGTTGCTCCATCTCCTGCCTTCTCCATCCTGAGCCAGAAATCCACCTCTTCTGCAGAGCCTGACTGCAACAAGCACTCAACACATCTGTGAACAGATTGACAGACCAGTGGGTAGCCAGCTGGATGGACTGGTGCTCTGGAGCCTCCTGGGAGGCTTTCTCCAGCCTCCAAATTTTCTCACAGATTCCAGGCAGTAGGCAGTGCCCAAATTGGATGCTGCCTTTCTGGTCCCTCAGTCTATCTTTTCTCTGTCCCTGGCCACCGTTCTCATGACCTTTCCTGCCTCTCTAACTTACTTCTGAGAACCTGTGTCTGAATCCCTAATTATCTTTACTGTACACACGCACACATATCAGATTTCAGCCTTTCTCCACTCTTTGAATTCATCCATCCTTCCTTCCTCATCCTCCTCCTTTTTCTTTTCCTTCTACTTCTCTTTCTCTTCCTCCTTCTTCTCCTTTTCTTTTTCCTTCTCTTCCTCCTCCTTCTGCCTCAGCCTCCAATGTAACTAGGACAGAAAGTACCATACCACCACATCTGGCTAATTTAAAAACAAAAAACTTTTAAAAACCACCTTTTTTTGTAGAGACAGGGTCATGCTATGTTGCCCAGGCTCATCCCTTCTTTTTCAAGGAAGAGGAGTCGGGGCTTATCCCTTCTTGCCTTCCTTTGTTGGAGAAAATGGAATCCAACCCATCCTGAAATCCTAAGTCTTGGCCCCTTTTCTCTTCACTCCTCTGTCATGTTCATGTTTTATCTGCAGAACTTTGCTGTGGGAAGATGGTGTTTGAAATTATAAGCAATTTTAGCCCTTGAAGAAACCAGAGGTTCCTGCTTGACCTGAACTTTCTGGGAATCACCAGTGCTTCCAACTGTTTTCCAGGGAGTAGAAGGAGGCTGTGTAGAGTGACTCTAACTCTCCTGTCAGTCCCCTCTCCTGGAGAGTCAGCCCCTGAGGCCGATGGCCCCATCTGGTGCAGAGGAACGAAGTGTTTTGAGCTCAAGTGCTGTTGAAACAACCAACATGACCCCAACTTCACACAGAAGACACCAGATCCAAGAAAACTGTGGTATTTACTACCTGCAAAGCCAAGTCCACACCAGACCCACAGTCCCAGTGCCCATCTATCTCTCCATCCACCGGCCCTAAAGGGCTACTGCCTCCAGTAACTGGAAGGGGGGTCGCTGAGTCACCTAGATGCCAAGTTGGGGCCAGGTCTGCCTGGCCTGCCTTGATCAGATGCCATGTCTGGTGTAACCACAACTCCCTTGTCGACACTTCACGACACAGTTCTCAAATGTATGAATAAATGCAGGGAGTCAATGTGGAAACCACACATCCTAGATCTTCAAGGAATTCTGCTCCTTTGTTCTCTCTAAAATAGACTCATCTGACAACACTATGTCTCCCTTATCGGTTTGGAGAGCAGGGCTGCCCTGTGGCAGGTGCAGGGCAGTAGGAAACAAGAGAGAAGGGTTGGGAAGAGCCAGAACCTTGGCCCCCAGGTCCCTGCTGTGTACTCACGGAAGCTGTCCATGGTTCGCAGTCCCCAGGGGAGCGGGCTTGGGTCCTGCTGGGACTCTGAGGTCTGTCTGAAGTTGTGGGCAGCGGTACTTCCCACTCTCTCCTGCCTCTGACCTCCCAGTTCCCACCCCTTTAATTACATTCCACACTGGGGACCTGGCGAGGAGGAGGCCCTGGGACATCTAGGACCTGTGGGAGGCAGGCATAAGCCCACACTCCTCCCGCCACCACCGACCTGCCCACTGCGCCTCCTCCACGGAGTCGACCAGGCTCTTTCTCAGCATTTCCTTGTCTGGAATCCCTCAAAGATATCTATTTTGCTGGTCTGTGAACTGTAGGACCTCAGTTGCCTAGCCAGTGCTGATTATGCAGTGGTGCCTAGTGAATGCTCCTTCAATGAATGCACAGATGAAGTGTGGGACTGTATAGCCAGGTGAGGATGGCTCCCAAGGGGTCTCCCTCTGAGGACCGGTGCTCTCCCCCTCATCTCTCCCCCCTCACCTCTTCTTTGACTTGGCACACCTCACATCCACCTCAGGATGTTTTGAACAGAGTTGTCTACACTGAGGCTTTAACTTGCTCATGTTTAACATAAACACCCAATATCGAGTTGTTGGGGAACCTTCATCCTTCTGGCAGATACCCCTGTGTCACCAGAGCTCAGAGGGTGGGGTTTGGCCTCACTCTTGCTATTCCAGCTCTAATTATTTTTCTACTCCCCACCCATACAACTGGAGGCAGGTCCTCTTATCACTGAAGAAGAAGCCAAGGATTTCATGGCCTGTGTGTGTCCCGAGTTGCTTGCTTGAGGATACGCTTGGCTCGTCCCCCTGGAGAGACGCTGGTGTGCATAGGAGCTGCAGAGGGAAGAAGTGAGTCTGCACCTGGCTTGAGCCTGGCACTGAATTGACAACACAGGTGTGCACAGACACCACATACAGGTGTGCACCGGAGGCCTGGAGAGCAGACCAGCTTTAAGG
>CAUYQG010022114.1:0-17127 GCA_963574415.1 Tarsius wallacei
ATAAAATAAATAAATACATTGGTTAAACATAATTTTTTTAAAAAATCAAACTTTTGGGTAACCCCCTCGGGTCCCCTCCCACTGTGGGAGCTTTTCTGTCCTCTCAATAAATCCTGCTTTAAAAAAATTTTTTTTAAAAATCACACTTTTGTTCCTTCTAGTGTAGCTGAATAGATAAGTGTAAACTAAGGCTCCCTGAAGCTCCTTCACAGGTAAATTAAATGGAAATCAATATAACCTCAATACTTGCTATAATATTTAATCATTCAACGGAAAAACAGGAGACTCTGGAACTACATGTCTCTACTTTGTATGTTAATAACTTCAGTAAAGATAAACACAAACTTTATGACTAAAAAAAACACACCATACTGCTCTTGGCATATGTAAATTCATTTTGTTCTACCAATGTGATAAATTATCTTCTTCCTTTTGCAAAAGGTTGTAAGAGAAAAACAGTATCCTCCTCCTCTAGAACACATATTCAAAGCCCATAGGAGAAAAAATATCCCTAGAATCTAAGACAGCTATAAAAAAGCTCCTGAAACCAGCCCTTTCTTTCTCTCAGCTCCCAGACTTCTCTTTAATTCCCAATTTTTAACAAGTACATTTATGGCAAACTAGCCTATGTAGCAGAAAGAGGTAGAAACACATAGGTCTTTTATCAGCAGATGTGTTAAAATAAGAAATTATAGCTGAGAGCCTATTGAAGATCATAAAAACACAACAAATTATGTCTCATAAACAGAATACAATAATGAATTGTTTTTATTTTTAGAGACAAGATGTCACTCTACTGCCCAGGATGGAGTACAGTGGCACAATCATAGCTCACTGCAGCCCCAAACTCCCAGGCTTAAGGATCCTCCTGCTTCAGCTTCCCGAGTAGCTGAGAATACTGGCATGAGCTACCACATCCGGCTAAATATATTTATTTTTTGTAAAGACAGGGTCTTCTCATATTGTCTAAGCTGGTCTCGAACTCCTGGCCTCAAGTGATCCTCGCACCACAGCCTTCCAAAATGCTGAGATTATGGGCATAAGCCACTGTGACTGGCCCGCAATACTGAATTTTAATATAAACAACTGTGAATCAAATCAACAAATATTTATAGGGTATCTACCCTGTACAAGGCACCTACTTCAAGATTCCCAGGCTCCATGGCATGCATGATGCAAGAGTTATTTATAAAACAACTTCCAGGTGTAAGTCACCCAGATGCAGGCAGTAATTATTTCAAGTGAGAGAGAATGAAGAACAAATGGAGAACAGGATTAAACAGTGTGTCCTTAACAATCTGGGCAGTGCTTGGGGCTCTTAAATATCTAGTAACTCAACAGATACCATGTGCAGATGCTGGGGAGGAACTGGATTTAGTTCCTGCTCTTCAGTATAATACGAGCAGTGTATAAATCCTTCCCAGGTACCATGCAATAGTTAGGTAAACTAACAATGGACTGTTATTATAACAGAGGAACATATTAAGTGTCATGGAAAAGGGCGGGTGTTAGCTCTCAAAAAATGAGTCACCGTGGAGGTGTCATTTGAGCCAAGAAGTTAAGATGGAGTGAGAGCTAGCCAGGATGGGAAGGAAAGGCATCATTCTAGCCATAGCCAGTCAGTCAGTGCAGCTGGCCCACAAATATTAGCTGAACATGTACTATGTTCTGCTGTCTTTGGCGCTAGAGATTTAGTGGTAAACAAGACAAAGTCCCTGTCTTCAAAGAGTTTATAATCTAGCAGGGGAAAGTAGACAATCAACATACATATACAAAGACAGATATACAGATAAGACTTTCAGAGAGCAATATGTATTATGAGAAAAACAAATCAGAGTAATGAACAGGGATGTTTAGGGATGTTTAGGGGAATGTGGCATCTAATTAAGTAGGTCTGAGATAGTCTGTCTCAGGTTTCATTTAAGCAGAGACCTGAATGATTATAAGCAGTATCTATACAAAGATTCAGGGAGGAAACAACTCCGAGTACAGGAAACAGCAAGTACAAAGGTCTGAAAACTAAATAATTCTGGCCAGTGTATATGGAACATGAATATGGGGAAGAATGGTAGGGAGAGAAAATCAGATGTAGGCAGAGATAGGTACCGATTTCTAGGCATTTACTGAACCTCTGTTCTTCTTGGGATGTGACTAGACAGCACCTTCTAGCTTCCCCAGAAGTTAGGTGGGATCTTGTAACTGAATTCTGGACAATAAAATAAGAGCCAACCCACGCTTTCGGAGGCTGAGGTGAGTGGATTGCCTGAGCCCACAGGTTCGAGACCCGCCCAGGCAACTTGGCGAGACCTCATCTCTACAATAAATCAAAAAAAAAAATTAGCCAGGTGTGGTAGCACACGTCTGTAGTTCCAGCTACTTGGAAGGCTGAGGCGGAAGGATCGCTGGAGCCCAGCAGGTTGAGGCTGCGGTGGCCGGGAGCGTGCCACTGCACTCCAGTCTGGGCAACAGAGTGAGACTCCAACTCAAAAAAAAAAAAATTAAGAGCCAAAATGTGGGTGCTGTATCAGGGGCAAGGCTTTCAATGTGTGAGAGTTTTTTCCCATCTGCCAACAAGACACAAATAATAACTAGGCCCAAGGGAATGGCAGGACCACTAGAGAGCTAACCACTGAGTAAAATACCCTTTTGGACTATTATGTAAGTGTGAAATAAACTTCTTTTATTTTTGTGTTTGAGCCAGTTAGCACTTTAGGGCCTCTGTATTACTACAGCCCACCCTAGCCTACCCTGAGAATACAAGGCCTGATCACATAGGGCCTTATAAGCTTTGTAAGGAGTTTGAATTTTATTCTAACTGCAGTGGGAAGACTTTGGAAGCAAGGAAGTGATATGACCTGATTTTTTATTTATAGAGATCATTCTGTGTAGAGAACGGACTGTATGGGAGCAAGAGTGGATGGAAGAGGAGAGACTACAGGAAACCACTGGAGTTATCCAGGTGAGAGAGAACAGCGGCTTAGACTAGTGTAGCAGTGGATATGGTAAGAAATGGTCAGATTCAGGATACATTTTGAAAGCAGAGCTGTGAGCACCTGCTGATAAGACTGTACATGGGTTATGAGAGGAAGAATAATCAAGAGTAATTTCTGGGTTTTTAGCTTCAGTAATCAGGTTCATGGAGGTGCCATTAAAGAAGACTGAAAAAAGATGGAAAGGAAAAGAAGAGATCTAGCAGAGTAGGGGGAATCACTGGCTCTCCTTTAGCTCTTTTGTTTGACATGCCTATAGAATCTCCAAATGAAGACACTGAGTAGAAAGCTGGATATACTGTCAGAGTTTGAGGATACTGTAGAGTTTGGAGCCCAGAAGACAGAAATTAAAGATACATATTTTGGGATCATCACCGTAGACAATATTTAAATCCATCGACCTGGATTAGTTCTCTCTACTCTCCTACAAGACAAAATTCAAATCCTTATCCTGCCATTGATGGTCCTCTATCACTTGGTCTTAACATTCCTGGCACCTCCCTTCCTTTACATACATTTCTTCCTGTGGTTCTGGTTACCTCTAATGCCCCTGCCCCATCCACTATACAAATCAGTTAAGTTCTCACTTAACATCATCGTAGGTTCTTGGAAACTGCAACTTCAAGGGAAATGACATCCAATGAAATCAACTTTACCATGGGCTAATTGATATAAACAAGAGTTAAGTTCTATGGCATATTGCTGGTCAAAAAAAAAAAAAAAAACAATCACCCAGATTGTAAGTAAAGACCCAAAACACTTCCAATATTAAACAGTGAAATAAAAGTGAATCATTCATAAATTTAAGAAAGATTAATAAGAATAAGTAAAATAATTATTTACCCAGTCTGGTGAATCAGTGAATGATAGCAGTCGTAGTGGTAAGGGGTTAAATCCAGGAATATATTTGCAACAAAAACTACAAGGAGCACCTCCGACCACCATGCAGTTCAAAAGCAGATAATAAACATGGTGGGCTTGCTAAACAGTTTCATACTGCATCACTTATCACTGGGCATTTGTATGACCATCATATACTTTACGCATGTTTACTTAATAACCTGTATTTGTTCATTCATTCATTTTCCAACCTGTTTATTCTAGTTTACGGTCTGGGGTGACCGGACACTATCCCAGTGGTTCAGGGTACAAGGCGGGAACCAACTTGGACAGGACACCATTCCACTGCAGGGAACTCACACACACTCTCACTCAGACTGAGACCATTTAGACATGCCAATGAACCTACATGCACATGTTTGGGATGTGGGAAGAAAGTGCACTACCAGGAGAAGACCTATGCAGACATGGGGAGAATGTGAGTCAACTTTTTTCCTCATCAATGTTATAATGAAATGATATTCAAGAACTCTCTTTAAGGCCCATATCAGAACACTTGCCATCAAAATTTTCCTCGTACTACCCCAATATGAAGTAGTCTCCACATTTTCTGGATTTTCTTTTTTTTTGAGTTGGAGTCTCACTCTGTCCCCCAGACTGGAGTACAGTGGGCACTCCCAGCCACCCCAGCCTCGACCTGCTGGGCTCCGGCGATCCTTCCGCCTTAGCCTTCTAGTAGCTGGAGCTACAGGGGTGTGCTACCACGCCCAGCTAATTTTTTGTTTACTGTAGAGATGAAGTCTCATTGCCAAGTTGCCAGGCGGGTCTCGAACCCGCGGGCTCAGGCAATCCACTCACCTCTGCCTCCCAAAGCACGGGATTACAGGCTAAGCCACCGAGCCCGGCTTCTGGATTTTCATAGCAATTATTTTCTATACATCTAATTTAGAAAAGACAGAAATAGCCGGGCTCGGTGGCTCAGCCTGTAATCCCGTGCTTAGGGAGGCAGAGGTGAGTGGATTGCCTGAGCCCGCGGGTTCGAGACCCACCTGGGCAACTTGGTAAGATCTCATCTCTACAATAATTTAAGAAATTAGCCAGGCGTGGTAGCGCGTGACTGTAGTTCCAGCTACTTGGAAGGCTGAGGCGGAAGGACTGCCGGAGCCCAGCAGGTTGCGGCTCCGGTGGCCGGGAGCATGCCAATGCCCTCGAGTCTGGGCGCCATATTGAGACCCCAACACAAAAAAAAAAAAAAAAAAAAAGACAGAAATTATATTTTGCTATATGCCTTCTCTTTTGGTGTCTTAAATCTTATTTTTCACACATTTGTTCCTTGATTCTCTAATTAAATGCTTTTTTTTTTGAGTTGGAGTCTCACTCTGTCACCCAGACTGGAGTGCAGTGGCCGCTCCCGGCCACCGCAGACTAGACCTGCTAGGCTCCGGTGATCCTTCCGCCTCAGCCTTCCAAGTAGCTGCAACTACAGGACATGCTACCATGCCTGGCTAATTTTTGATTTATTGTAGAGACGAGGTCTCGCCAAGTTGCCCGGGCGGGTCTCGCCAAGTTGCCCGGGCGGGTGCTCTGGCAATCCACTCACCTCAGCCTCCCAAAGCATGGGATTACAGGCTGAGCCACTGAGTCCGGCTTAGATGCTTCTTTAGCAAGACAAATTGCCTCTTATCTTTCTTTGTATTTCCTATGGAATCTTAGAATAATGCCACACATATGGTGGGCATTCACTGATTTGACATATTTTAAAAGGCAATGAGGTTGTTAAGACTTTTAGGAATATTTTCAACAAACGCACAACTCTTAAAGAGGTAGATTTCAATCCTTTGGGAAAATCACTAGTTTAAAAAATGCTCCTTCTCCAACATGACTGATAAAGCATTAACTGTACTTTAAGCTAACAATTTACTTCACAGTGAACTTACCTATATCAATATCAGTAAACCCTTCTGCACTTATTGCATCCATTGTGCTTTTGTCTATTGTATCTAGACAAAGACTAGCAAGCTGAGGTTCATCAAATAATCGAGCCTAAACACATAAACAGAGAGTTATTTTATCTTCAGGATGTACATATCAAAGTTGATAGTGTAAACATATTATAATTGCTAATTATGTAAAAATAGCTACCTAAAATACAAACTATAATGTTTACATATTCTTAAAACTTTTCATCTATAATCAGAAATAAAAAGCTGCTAACAAAATCACATTACCAATAACAATTGGTCTTTTTATTTTCATATACTTGAGTTGTATGTGTGTGTATAGTGTGTTTTCTTTTTCTTTTTTTTTTTATTTTAAAGATGTGAGGTACAATTAGAGTTAGGTACACAAATGTTCATTGTATAGGTAAAGTTTGGGCCTCACTTTGGTTGCCACTTCACCTGGTTTGAGATCAGGTACCTATTTTCTTATACATTTCTTATTCTGATCTTTAACAAATCCTCTAGGTTGGATAAGGCAGACATTATTATCCCATTTCCCGGATGCAGAAATAAGAGGTTCAGAGAGGTATACCAACTTGCCCAAGTTTATCTAGCTAGGGATGTTGCAAAGCTAGTGCTTAAATCCTAGTCTTATGACCTTTTCACTAAACTATAATATCAATTGTCAAGTACACCAGTATAAACAAATCTGATTTTTTTTTTTTTTTTTTTTTGCCATTGCCTGTTTTGACTCAAGGGAGAGAATGAAGACAATAATTTTAGCACATTAGTGATCTGGAAAACTAAGCAAAAATTAGGTCTAACCAGAAAACAAATAAATTCACACAATAAGAAACACATGAGAAGGAAGAAACTACAACTACACACAACACTGTGGATGAATCACATATACCTAATGATGAACAAAAGAGGCCAGAATACATAATGATCAAGAATACATATTGTATAATGCCAGCACAGCTAATTTTGACTTTAAGAAGCCAAAAGTCAAGCTTTACAATATGTTACTTATCAATATGCATATCATAATTCAAAAAAAGAAGTTTAAAAGCTGGGGGAAGTCAAGTGAAGTGGTTCACACCTGGAATTCCAACAACTTAGGAGGCTGAGGCGGTCGGACTGTTTGAAGCCAGGAGTTTGAGATTAGCCTGGGCAACAGAGTGAAACCTTGTCCCTAAAAATAAAAATAAAAAAACAATAAAAAAAAAATTAGCCAGGCATGCTCTTGCATGCCTGTAGTTCCAGCAAATCAGGAGGCTGAGGTGGGAGGATCACTTGAGCCCAGGAGTTTGAGGCTGCAGTGAGCCATTATTATAACACTGCACTCCAGCCTGGGCAACAGAGTAAGACCCCAACTCTAAAAATAATAATGATAAAATAAAAGCAGGGGGAGTACAAGTCAAACTCAAATGAGATTTTTTTAAAAACACTGAAAAAGAAGGTATGGTGAAAGGCAATGATCAACCTTTCATTCTGGTCTAGGGTTAGCTTTGTTTACATTTAACAGCATGAAGAAACACTAAACGCACAAAGGTATTTATGTTGGGTCAGGCAGAAACCTGCTGAGAATGCTGCAAATTAATTAACCATACCACAAATACTATCCATTATTTGGCATGACTAATGATACTTCCTTGTATTTTTTTCTTTTTTGAGTCAAGGTCTCACTTTTGCTGCCAAGACTGGTGCGCAGTGACACAGTCATGGCTCACTGTAGCCTCAAACTCCTGGGCTCAAGCAATCCTCCCTCCTGAGTCTCCCAAGTAGCTGGGACTATAAGCATGCTCTACCATGCCCAGCTAATTTTTCTATTTTTTGTAGAGACAAGGTCTTCCTATGTTGCCCAGGTTGGTATGGGACTCCTGGGCTCAAGTGATCCTTCTGCCTCAGCCCTCTCCCCACAAAGTGCTGGGATTACAGGCACAAGCTACCACACCTAGCTAATTTAATTTTCTGTATATATCTTGCTATGTTGTCCCAGCTGATCTTGAACTCCTAGCCACAAGCGGTTCTCTGGCCCTGGCCTACCAAAGTGCTGAGATTACAGGAGTGAGCCACCATGCTCTGCCCCAATAAACTTTTTTTCATAATATTTTTCCTTCTAGTACAGGATCCAGTCTAGGATCACAATTCATGCATTTTTAAAGTATAAAACAGTACATTTTTATAAAGTGAAATTCTAATGTAAGTAGATCTTTCAGCTGGCCAGTTCAACTATATTTTTAGTTGGTGCTTATATAAAAATTAATCTTTCACTCTAGGAAAAACAATTTTTTGTAAACATTATTTTATTCAGGATAGCAACCGTCAGTCACTCCTTTAGATTACACAGGCAGTATCAAGTTTCCTACTGCTGCTACTTAGGGCAAAATAAATTTTCTCAAAATGAACTTTGACTCTGGCATTATCTCTGATAACACTTAATAAAAAGTATTTTTCTGTCTATAAATCATGCTGGTACAGTATACTGGCAATTTTGTCTTAGAGTGAAGCTGGCACAGGCCCTCTCAAATAAATTAACATGCTCAGTTCAAATGACTCACTTGGCAGGAACAAGAAGTTCACATGATAATTAGTGGGCTAATTCACATGACTCCACCAGTGAAAAATTTCATCTAACACTGGGTTCTCAGATGCACAAGACACTGAAAAGTTTCTTTTTTTCCTCACAGTGACATCTGTTAACCATTGCTACTCAAAATGTCATCTAGAAACATTGGTATCATCTAAAGTCTATTAGAAATGCAGACTCTCAGGCCCCACACCAGGCCGACTGAACCAGAATCTGCATTTTTTTAATTTTAAAGTTTTGAGATTATAGATTTACAAGCAGTTATAGGAAAGAAAACTAAGAATTTCTGTATACCCTTCCTTTCCCTAGTTTCCCCCAGTTGTAGCATCTTGCAAAATTTGCCTGTGCAAAACTATAGTTGAAGCTCAACCAGGATACTGACATTGACACTGATCTTATTCAGATATTCAGATTTCCCTGGTTTACCTACACTAACCTGTGTATGTATTTAGTACTACGTAATTCTACACATGTATAGTTTGGGTATTTCCACAGTGAAATACACCACAGTGAAGATACAGAACAGTTCTATGACCACAAAGAGCTCTACTATACTGCTCAAATCAAAAGAACATTTCTCACTGAATGGGGTACAGGGAATATTTGTAATTGAGAAATTATTTTTAAAAACTGAGAAAAAAACACCACATCCTGACCTACAGTGCAGAATCTGCATTTTAATTGCCAAAGTGTAGTCTATTGGTTTCTGAATTTTACAACTGAACTTTTAAAATAAAAGTAAAGTGATCCTCTCCACACACATTAAAACTCCTTGGACAATAAAGAATCTTATGAACATCAACTTACTTATTAGATTTTTATCACAAATTCAAAATATAGGAAAAGATGCAGGGAGATACCACTTATTAGTTGTATCACTTTGGTCAAGTTTTTTCACCTCTCTGTGCCTCAATTTCTTTATAAAATGGTGATAATAAGAAAACCTTTACTTTGAACACCTACACCTCATAAAATTAATTGTAAGGATTAAATGAATTAATGTACACAAAGTGCTTGAAAGGTGCCTGGCACACAATCTTCAACAAATACATTTTGCTACTATTATAATCAATATCACCAAATGTTAAGAAATGTTGGTTTAAAGGTTGAGACCTTAATTTTACCACTGCTGTCTAATGTTCAATAAGATGTTTACTTCTGTAAGCTTCCATTTTTCATCTTTAAAAAGGGGATAATAACATAAATGATATCACAGAGTCATGAGGAGTAAATGGGATAATATACGTGAAGAGGCTAGTCTGGTGTCTGGCATACATGGAGCTCTGTAACTGTGTCCAGGAAGAGGTGGCATCAGAATGTTCTTTCTTCTGTAACTACAAATACTTAATGACACAAGATTTAAAAAAAAAAAAAAGATACCAAACAGTTTCTATGCGACAGAATAAACACAACTAGAAAACATGAGCTCCAGGCCCTGACCCCTCCTAGCCCATGATGAGACTTTGGACAGGCAGTTAATTAGCCCAGGTTTTAATTTTCCCATTTGTAAAATGGTAAAATGAAAGGGTTGAGTTAGGGGTCAAAAGTGATTATTTCCAGTTTCACTATTAAATCGGATTTTTTTTTTTCAACAAAGCACCAGGAAAGTTTATATTTTACCAACTTAGAATTTTTAACAATGATTTGCAAAAGAGTATTATTGCTTTGTCTAAAAAGAAAAAAATTATTTACATCCAAAGTATGAAGCTCAGATTACAGGCATTTAACAAATACTAAATGATACATGTTAAGGACTGGCTAATGATTCCATAGTTGTGTTAAGTTAAAAAAATTTATTAGACTGTACATTTATAATATGTGTGTTTTTCTGTATGGATCCTGTACTTAATGAAAACTTTAAAATGTTAGAGAAAGAATATTTGATGTAAACCTAAACTCTAACTCCTGCAGGAGTGGAGCAACACGTTTTCAGACACAGGTCCAAAGACAGTGGATCTTAGAACTTTGCTGGAGTTTAAATATTCAATCTTTATTGCAATCCAGCAAAATTTGAGAATGAAGATATTCATAAAATCTCATGCTATTATACTCTCAATCATAGCAGGAAAAACACTGGATCTTAATCCTAACTCCAGTCCTAAACAACTAACTTTGAGGCATAATGCCCACTTATATAAGACTTCTGCTTCTTTACCTATAAGATTCAGTACTGTATTAACTCTAATATGCTTTTCAATTCTAAAATCATATGAATCTAATATATTTCTCTGATGGTATAAAAATAACTATATATACGTTAAAAGATTATAATCTAGAATTAACTCTCCAGGAAATACTGAATATTCATATATAGTTATGCTTACATTCAATTTTTAAGCTATAATGAACATACCTTAGCTACCAAAGTAAGTAACACAAAGGCAGTATTTACTTACCTGAGTAAGTAACATAAAGGCATTATCTGCCCTAAGATGTTTGGTGAGAAATTCCACACAATGTGCTTCCAAGGCTGGGACTGCATACTTCTTGGCAGTATAAAGAGTGGTCATAACTGTTTCTGGGCCAATTTGAACTTCATCTGAATACAGAAATCTAGAAAACAATTAGGAAATTTGCAGAAATGATTGGTGATGTTTTAGATAAGCAATCCATCAGAGTTAAACCTCTGAGGAATATTTTATAACATAATGAACAAACTGAAAAACAATCTGCAATTTGCAACAGACTTAGCAGTTTACAGGGCATCTCTAATTTTATTCCTACTTAATCCTGAGAGGAAGGAAGCCTCTCCATTTCACAGCGAAAACTGAGTTTAAAGGAAGATCATGAGACAAACTCGTATCTCTAAGCCAACTCTTCAGAGTTCTTATTAGCACCCCACACCCATTTAGGACAACAATGTTTTACTATCTCTCCCTGATCAAAAGGTGTTCACTTCAGTAAATCTACAGATAGCTAAGATCACATCTCAAAATGTCAAAATATTCATTTATTTCCTGACAATTCCTTCTTATTCGGGTCATCTTTTAACCTTTCATTGTTATCTCAGAATTAACATAATGACCATGGATCAGAGTACTGGGGTTTTGGAGGAATCAAGCAATTTAATGATATATTAAAGGACTCCACGTTGCTATGTGCTTATGGCTATTGAGGTCCAATTTTCTCTCAAAATACTATCAGCCCAATATTGTTTTCCTCCTAGTTCACTGCTTCTAACAGCTATGTCACTAGATAATCAGCTTCACAGAACTGAGACAAAGTATAAAAGATTCTCAGTGAAGGCCTGGGTAGTTCTTGTTAAACTATACTTGAGCTTTCCTGTATCAACTTTAGGCCCCCCTGGTGGTTTCACAGAGACCCTTGTGCCCTTCTGCCCAGTTCTCAGCTGTACTTACAATAGCCAAGGATACTGGAAAAGAGTGGTATTAAAAACAATTTCGGCTGGGCTCGGTGGCTCAGCCTGTAATCCCGCGCTTTGGGAGGCCAAGGTGACTGAATTGCCTGAGGCCGCGGGTTCGAGACCCGCCTGGGCAACTTGGCGAGACCTCATCTCTACAATAAATCAAAAAATTAGCCGGGTGTGGTAGCGCGCGCCTGTAGTTCCAGCTACTTGGAAGGCTGAGGCGGAAGGATCGCTGGAGCCCAGCAGGTCGAGGCTGTGGTGGCCGGGAGCGTGCCACTGCACTCCAGTCTGGGTGACAGAGTGAGACTCCAACTCAAAAAAACAAACAAAAAAAATTATTTCATTTTAGTAATAAAGACGTTAAAATACTTACCATATTTCCAGGACTCAAGCTGTACGTTAAGAGTTTCTGAAAACCCCATTATCTTCTTTCAGGATACTCTTACTTCTTACTGAAGTAAAGTTCTATTTCGTGTCCCTGACCTCTACCTTTCAACTTCTTCCCTTTATTCCAAAATGAAATCATAGCCTGCCTGTTACCTCAACTCCCTACTGTAACCAAATACTGGCACTCCTCTGATAATTTCATTATCCTTACAACTATCTGAAGTGGGGGTACACTCCCCTATATCGCAGGTTCAAAAGCTAGGGTTGCTGTTTTTCAGGATTACATCATTTTTACATTTTTTTAAAAACAAAAACTCTTTTTAGAGACTCAAGTCAGCTAACTCTATCACCCTCACAATGCTCACTTAATATTACATGCACACTTTGAGGAATTAAAAACTAAGTAAGGCCAAGTTCCTCATGGTCAGAGGGAGAGGAATGAATAAAAAGAGAAAAAGTTAACATTTGTTCAGTGCCTACCACATGGCAAATGCCAAATTATTTATTCCTTCCACACAAAAGGTAGGTGCTATTACCTGCACTTTAATGAGAAAACCAAGGCTAATTTTTTGGTTTAGACCTGAAAGCTGTTTACTGTAACACACCATTTCTGGGCTTCTGTTTTCAGTGCCGCACTTCTGTTTTCAGTGTCCAACCAGGAGAGGAAAGGGACTGCTTGGGTTTGAGCCTGTTGTTGCTTGCTAGCTATATAACTTTAAGCGAGTTATTATCACTGTGTGTTTCCCTAAAAAGATGAGCAACAGCACCTACTTCATAAAGTTGTTGTGAGGATTAACCTAAGTTAAAACACAAAGCATTCTAAATAGGACCTGAAAAAAAAATTAGCCTCTGTAAACGTTAGCTATTTATCTGTATACTGTCTCATACTTCTTATTGCTATTTTTTTCTGCACTTTGGAAAATGTCTTCACCATTATCTTTTGGTGCCCTACCTATTTTTCTCCCCAGAAATCACGTTTAAATTTCTAAGAATTTTTGCTTCTTTCTTGAGCATTCCTTTTTTCTCCACAGTATCATGTCTTGGTGTTATGGATGCAAAAACTTTCCCAAGTCTCCAAAATGATATTAACCAAAGTTAAAGTTAATAGTCTGTTCCCTGAATGACCTGTTGTTTCCTTGAGAATCAGCTGTTCTGTGTATCCTGGTCTTTGTTATTCATGTTCTGATTTTCCTTTTATGTGAAATGTTTTGCCACCAATTTCAATATTCTAGTAGTGAGTCTGTTTTCAAGATAAAACTACCTTTGAAATGGAAAGGTTGGCTGGGAGCTGTGTCTGTGGGAGGCTTGTTGACTGGCATCGTGCATAAGAGCAGGAAACCAGTCTTTAGTTCAAGGACCCCTCAATGCCTTTACGAGAACTTAACCCTGGGGTCTCAAAGTCACACCAGCAGTTCCCGTTCACCCCAGGGAGTTTGTTCAATATATTTAAAGGAGCCTGTCAGTTGTCATGAGGAGTTAGTCTGCAAAAGTTGCTTGAGGAGATGGTCTTCTTTAGGCTTTAAATTAATTTCCATGTTTTAGCACTGCCCTTTCATTTCTGCTCTCCTTACTTCCAGCTCCTAGCCTGGAACCTCTGCTGCAGATCTGAAAGCTCTGGATTCTGGGTTCCAGTTTCAGCCTCTCTCATTCATCCACCAACCAGCTTTCAACTGTTCTGTTCCTTTTCTCACTGTTGGCCCTGCCAACCCCTCTTTTTCTCTTCATTGTAATGGACGTATTGTCTTTTGTATTTCTTAAGTCATTTTAATTGAGAGAGAGAATGCTAATAATAGCATACTCAATTCCCTTCTTGAACTAGAAACTTACAGTTTTTGTTTAAAGGACAAGGAAGAAGTCTTCACACCAGACTTTTTCTTTCCAGACAAGTATTACTGGAGTCATAAAACACAGAGCAGAAATGCAGGGCAGGGCCTTTATCACCATATGCCTTTGTATTTGAGTAGATTCAAACTTAAGAGGACAAGTGCCACAAAACTGAAATGTGTGGTTTCATGAGAATCTATAATTCTCCTAATTTAGGAAGATCTGGAAAAGCTTCACAGAGGAATTTCTGCTGGAGACAGATCTAAAAGATGAAAAGATGGTGGGAAGAACATTCCCCGAATGAGTGAGAATGGTGTTTTTAGACTATTTTGCATGAAATCCCCTCCCATTCAAATTGTTTTTATTAAATTATAAGTTGGTAATATACTTTTGGCTTATATCAAGGGACTTTTTAGAGAGATAACGATATAGCTGAACATACAGATTGAAGACATTCATTATAGTAGTAATGCCTTCTTTATGAGGGGATACCATCTGGATTTTTTTTTTTTTAACTACTCTAATTATTAAAGCTGTGCATCTCCTAAGCAGTCGCCTTGCTTTTAATGTTACTAACACTATGAATAGCAACTGACCAACCAGGGTTCTCTTTTTGCATTAACTAAGATCATTAAAATTAAGTTTGTAGCTTACCTATAGCATACATTTTTGTATTAACTTCACTCTTTATTTTCTTACCCTTGTGTTTCTTGTAAGACATTTTCAATTCTTTTTGTAGCACAGCAAGTTAATAATAAATATGGGGCAATAAACAATACGAAAAGGATCTCTGTGATTCTTATATTTTTTTCCTACAGCACCAAGAGCAGGGTGAGTACTTAATAAATAATGTGAGACTTAATAAATACATGTTAATTAACTAGACAATTCAGTATAGTTTTTATGTAACAATGATGAGAAAAATATTTTAATTTCTAATAAGAAAAATGTTACTTAAAGAACTGTCTGGGAGCGGTGGCTCAAGCCTATAATCCCAGCACTTTGGGAGGCCAAGGTGAGAGGATTGCCTGAGCCCACAGGCTCGAGAACAGCCCAGGTAACTTGCAAGACCTCCCTCAACTCTACAATAAACCAAAAAATCAGCCGGGCGTGGTAGCACGCACCTGTAGTTCCAGCTACTTGGAAGGCTGAGGCGGAAGGATCTCCTGAGCCCAGCAGGTTGACGCTGGGGTGGTTGTGAGCGTGCCACTGCACTCCAGCCTGTGAGTGAAACTCAAACTCAAAAAAAAAAAAAAGCAAGAATTCTCTCAGTTCATATCTTACTTATACATTTTCTCTAGATTCTATTTAATCATCAGAGTTTCTATAATATAAAAACAACTAAAATCAAGGTTTTAAAAATACAAAGATGAAACCTGACATTACCACAGTTCTTCGTATTTTAAAATAGCCATTTAAGATCTCACATACAACCCTCTAAGGACAAGAGAACAGAAAAATAACTATATGTTATCAAACTAGTCCTATTTTCTCCTCAAAAATTAATAGATTTCCAAAAAGATAAACTTAGAGCTAGGCATGGTGGCTCATGCCTGTAATCCCAGCACTTTGGGAGGCTGAGGCAGGAGGACTGCTGGAACCTAGAAGTTCAACACCAGCCTGGGCAACATCACGAGACCCCATCTCTATAGAAATAAATAATTTTTTAAAACTTACATTATATTTAGTTAACTAAAGTTTTAAAAAGCCAAAGATGAAAACTTGATTTTATATTAGAATAATCACAAGATCATATATAAGAAACTCTGTATCACTACTGATACATTTATATTAATTTTAACCAAAAATATGTATTGAGGGTCTATTTAATAGACACTGCAATAGGTCTAGAGATACAAACATGGGTAAGATAGCTCTGTCCATAAAAAGCTTATACAATCACATGTCACTTAATGATGGGCATGTGTTCTGAGAAATGCATCCTATTAGGTCAAGGTTATATAGACATCATAAAGTGCACTACACAAACTAAATGGTACAGCCGTCTATGCACCCAGGCTATTGGTATAGCCTACTGCTCCCAGGCTACCAATCCATAGAGCATGTTACTGTGCTGAATATTGTAGGCAACTATAACACAATGGTATTTGCGTGTCTAAACATAGAAAATGCACAGTAAAAATAGTGTTATAATCTAATGGGACCACCATTTTTTTTTTGAGTCAGAGTCTCACTTTGTCACTCAAGCTAGAGTGGTGTCGCATGATCATGGCTACCATAGCCTTGACCTTTTGGGCTCAGGTGATCCTTCTGCCTCAGCCTTCCAAGTAGATGGGACTGAAGATGCACGTCACCATGCCTGCCTAGCTTTTTGATTTATTGTAGAGATGAGGTCTCACCAAGTTGCCCAGGCTGGTCTCAAACCCCTTGGCCTCCCACAGTTCTGGGATGAAAGGCATGAGCCACCATGTCCAGCTGGAATCACCATCTTATATGTAACCAAAATGCCATTATGTGGCACATACCTGTAGTTTGGTAATGAAATTATTAAAAAGCAATGCCAATGATAACAGAAGTTCATATTAGGTACTAATATCTAATAAATAATCACTAAAGAAGGTGCCCCCATTAATCATGCCTTCCAGTATTCATGCTCTTATATAGATTTGTCCCATGATGAACCTGGGTTGGTCTTGTGTGAATCCCTTTAACTAACAGAATGTGGGTCATTATTCTGGGGCCTACACCTATGTCCCTACCTTAAAGATGCCTAGAAGCTCCTGCTTTTGTGCTCTTGGAAGCAATGAGTCAAGAAGTCAAGCTGGTCTGCTGGAGAAACCAGCTAGAGAAACCATGTGGAGAGGATTTGAGACTTTATATAGAAAGGGAAAAAGGCTCAGCCATCCCAGAATCTGAGTCAAGTATTCAGACGACTCCAGCCCCAACTGCTATCTCAATACCACTGCATGGTGACGACAAACCAATCACTTAGGTGATTCCAGTCAACCCACACAACTGTGAAAGATAATAAAACGGTTGTTTAAGCCACTAGGTATTGGAGTAGTTTGTTTTACAGCAATAAATAACCAAAACACGCTGTATGAGAGATTAGATGAAAAAGTGTGCAATTCTGCCTATGGGTGGAATTTTTTTTTTTTTTTTTGAGTTGGAGTCTCACTCTGTTGCCCAGACTGGAGTGTAGTGGCCACTCCTGGCCGCAGCCTC